>QKQZ01026657.1:11131-21480 GCA_003595255.1 Solenopsis fugax
GTGTGTGTGTGTGTGTGTGTGTGTGTGTACATATATCTTTCTCTCTTTCTCTCACATCCGGTCTGAGCTGGGCACAGAATGGAGAGAGGATAAGAAGGTAGTTAGTATGAGGAGACATTAGTGGCGGCAACTGGGGCGACCGAGCTCTTCTCTTGCGCGCTTCTGCGACCGCCTGTCTCCCTTGCTACCCTACTTCGAGTTCCTCCCGCGACCCGTACTCTTCTCACCCCCGGCGGCATTGCTACTATCCACTTTGCCACGCTACCCTATCCTGCACTCCCCCGCGACCGAGTCCCTAGACTTCATCCCCGCGCCTCAACGGGAATCAATAGTGAAACGCCAGAGGAGACTACTACCTGCCGAGGTAGTCGGACAGACAAGTTTTGTCTCAGTTGCGTCCCGCCGAACGTGACTTTCCCGCTACTGCGAGGTAATGCCACTGCGGGAGAAATATGTTACATCCGCCTCCTACCCCATAGCGCCATCGATTCCAATCATAGCAGAATCAGCCGTGTCGAAATGGCGTATCAGTGTCGCTCTGTTGCCTGGCATAGCAAATAATATATTTGATGACCTGATTAGTGCAACTTATCATTGTACGTTCAATTATCTCTATTAACTTTACTCGTGGTCAACTCATCTAGTTTCCTTTCATTTCCTCTTCTTTTTTTTTTTAACTGTAATCAGAGAGATACTGGAATAGAATTTTATAATTTTAACATAACTGTACAGATTTTAAGATTAAAAGGATTGGACATTTTTAATAAGATTTGACATTATGAATTAACTTTTTAATCTTCACGAATTTTCCTATATAATCACAACTACATGCAGTGAAATAAAGAATCGAGAAGACTCTGATAGAAAAGACGATCAAACTGCAATTACAACGTATAAAATAACATAAAAAAGCATGTATATTTAATTCAATTAGCAAATCGTTTGTAATTTTCATATATGCATATAAATGTATGCATACAGGTTCGTGCACACCGTTCTTCTGTAATCCCGGCTAAATGCTTCGCAAATGACAATTGGACGTAGAGCAATCTCGTTACTGCGCCTTTGCAAAATTTTCATTAAAACCTATCGACAGGAAGAAAAATGTTTTTACGCTCGACGGAAGAATATACACCCTGGGCCCGTGGTGAGGACGATGTTACCCAGGAATTGTGTCACGTCCTTGCACCGTGCTAGAATGTGACAAAACGTTCGTATGCACAGCTACGTGGGGAAGCACAATATATTTCGGCGGCCCCTTCCATCGCCGATGTGGGACAGCTAGAAAAGTGTATACCGCTCGGCTGGTGAATAAAGCCGCAACATACAACGAAACCTTATCCAACGATCTATAGCGAAACAAATGGAGTGCCGAACGGCGGAATCTTGCGGGTTGTTCTACTTGCATGCTATACCGCCCGGCATTCCTCACCCCGCTGAATGTATAACTAATACCCGTTACTATCGGCTAAAAATATCTTTAATGCATTTTTTTAGTTCGAACGACGGTTCAGTTTCCCACGGAATCGGCGCGGCGCGCGGCGGCGCGCATATTAATCTAACGGTGAAATCAAGATTTGCAAAAGAGATTTGTTTTAGTAATTACGTCCGGCTTCTACTGTAAAACTTGTAAAAATTGTTGTCTTAATATACATAAGTATTTTAGTATTTGCGTGTATATCTACAGTATCGTTAGGAAGTGCAGGTAAATGAAATTATGATGAACGATTAGCCCAACATAATCTCCATTGAGCAGCTATTTTTAATGTTACCGGCTTCTTACGACGTTACGAATGGCATGCAACGCTAGCATGCGATGGTAGCAGAACGTACAGCTTTAATCCAGTTCAGTAGTTTGATGTGCATTCTAGCATCGAGCTTTTAATTAATCATACATCCTGGCATTTTAAGCAACCGCATTTTTTTCCCCCCCTGGCGAGCAGTTTTTATCTTTTAAATAGTATCTGTAAGTAAAGCTGAATATATGGTTTCAGAAGTAATTTTTTATGCACGATCGCGGTTTCTTTTGCTCTCTATCTACGAATGCAAAAGCTCCCAAGAATAGAACTCTGTACTCGTCAGATACGTTATTGAGATATGGGCACGCGTTAACCATCGGTTAACACGCTACGGCGGGTATAGTAAAGGTCGGTCGTTCAAAACTATTTAAAAATAGAATATTTCTAGCGTTCGCATAATACTCGCTTTACGTGAGACGTTATGACGATTGCGTCACTCCAGATAGTCCCGTGCAAAAGAATTATAGATTCGGTAAATCATGAGTTTCCGCGAAAGCATTCACGCGATGATGGCTATACGCGAAAAATTTTCGACGTAATCTCACACGGCATTGATATTTATAGGTACTTTACGAGGATTTATAAATACCGTTAAGTAATCAGATGAACTTCATATCGCGTGCGGCGAGAATATTGTCAAAATATAAATTGCGATAAAATAATTGGCGAGCTTGTCTGATTCGATATAATCCGATAAGAGCCATTTACTCACGGAATTCTCTGTAATTGAACCGAGTGGCCGCAGGTATGCGAACTTGCGATTGATCTCCGACAGATCTGCCGTTTCCGCATATAAACTGGCTCGCGAGCGGACGCACGTAATTAATCCGACGAGAAAATGAGCCTGCATAATGATATCAAGGTCGAGAGTAATACGGTACTAGTGAAATAATTTTAAAATTCATATCGCGATGAAAGGAATAAACGCGGAAAAATTTCCGTCATTTGTAATGAGATTATGAGTTTGCGCGCGTAACGAGTTTAGTCGAACTTTTATAATATGGATGAAATCCGTGTCGGATTTAAATATCGATTATGTATAAAACAAGATGCTTAAGTACAGCGTGATAGATGTTTCCGAATTACAAACTGTGCATATAATAAATATATTATTGATTTGACGTCAAATGTTTATTAAACTGCAATATTTAAAAAAATAGTACGATAGAATGCTTTTAATGACAGTGACAAATAAGTCATTACAAAGTTGCTATGTTATGCGAGATGTTACACCACTCTCCGAGTAATTAACCACACGTGCTACGACACCGAAGGAGATATTGGGACGTGATCGTACCTGGTAATAGGCAGCGCATTCGATACGAGATCCAGACTGGCTGCGATATTACTGCGCTTGTTACAAATGGCCTATTCGAGCGGTAGTTAATCAGTTTATATTTAAAGGCCTCCAGAGAATATTTCTGCGAAATAGGTAAGCAACCATTGCACCTTGCGTGTTCATAGACTAGAATTCATATTCGGGAAAGTGTATCGTGAAAAGCAACGTTTTATTATCGGTATATTTAAAATCATTATTTATATATATAATGTAAAAGCATAGATATATTATTTGCGTTACATTATACTATTTGAAAAGTGCTAGTAATTTTTAAACTTAATTTAATTACTTTAATATTCTTAGAAATGTTAATATAGTTTGTAGGACAGTTCTAAAAATGGCCTATTAAAAATTAAGTTAATTAAAAAGCATTTCCATTTTACAAGATTTTAACATAACACACACACACACACACACACACACACGCACACAACACACCCACACACACCCACACACACCCACACATTTCTATTCTAGGAGGAAAAGATTAAAATATTATCGCGTTTAAAAAGCACTATATATATCTCGTTACAGATTTTAATATCTCTGTATGTATGTATAAAAGCACTAAAAGATATTCTCTATGATTCCAGCGTTCTCACGTCAAACTGGTATTATTATCGTGCTCTATATTTTACGCAAGTAAAAATTGAAAAGCTCTTTAAGACTAACGTGTACGATGGTATCTAGTTTCTCGGGTATTATCGATAATTATACCTTTCACGAACAGTAATACACCTGATAGGAGGTATACTCGTGGGTGGTATAACCGTACACGGGGTTACGTAGGTGAAAAGTGGTGGCGAGGCGAGGGGTACGCTTCTGACACGCGATTCAGCTTCTTCGAAAGCCAAGCGAGCATGGAAACGTTCGACATGAAAGCTCCTACGTTAGCTTCGTGCCCGTTTCTTTCGCGTACAGACTTTTCGCTTACCGCTTGTGCTTTCTTTCGTACAATTTTTACAACCTGTCGCTTTCTTTTGCGCAACTTATCATCAAATCGTAATTAGTATCGACAAATACGAAGTATTATAAGTATTTTGCTGTACGCGAAAATATTATGTTTAACGAGAACACAGTAGGACGTACGGAACTGCTTTTATATATTTTAGGAATTGTTCTGGTATGAAAATATTAGATAGTTTCATCGAGATTGTTATTAGATGGCGCATAATGTGCTTAATTAATACACGCTTCAAGTTATACATATCAAAGTTGTTACGCGAACCGCAATAACGCTGTATTAATATCCTGAGATAGTTTATTTTAATGAATTCTCTCACGAACTGCTAAACTTCGATTTTGGAATTAGTTCTACTTCGAGCACTATGTGAATTCTAACTTTGCTAGTTAAAACTCATCCATAGCGAATATACACTTTAGATTTTAATAAAGGCGTTATATTACACACAATTATAATTCTAATGCAAAAGATGCACAGAATAACTCGATCATATCAATCTTTAGAAGGGACCTTTTTATATAACAGGAATTTTAATGATTGAAACGTAAAAGAGTAAAACGATAGGAAAGAAGTCCACCGCTAACTGAAACGTCAATAAACGAATGTAATTATTGATAGAATCTAGCGAAAGCTCTAATAATAATTTAAAAAATCTTTAATACACTAGATAACGATTAACAAACTTGTAGAACGTCAAAAAAAAAATTGGAGATATTCGACCGTTAATGTAATACATACAAATTGAAATAAGAACGCCTTCTACGGTCAAGCTGGATCTTAGTGCTTTTTATAAATTTTACTTGTGTGATTTTTATATACCTTTTTTCAAATTCAACCGACTACGCGCCGAATTACTTTTCCAGTCATAACGCAGTTATAAATTGAACATGAACAGGTAATATCACATTTATTAAATTAGAAATAATTTAATAATTAGCGATGCTAACTTGCATCTTGATGTTAGACCCCTTATCCCCCCTGAAAAAACTGTAACGAATTTATTGAGAATAATCATATTTTTCAGGGGAGATAAGGGGTCTAACATCAAGATGCAAGTTAGCATCGCTAATTATTAAATTATTTCTAATTTAATAAATGTGATATTACCTGTTCATGTTCAATTTATAACTGCGTTATGACTGGAAAAGTAATTCGGCGCGTAGTCGGTTGAATTTGAAAAAAGGTATATAAAAATCACACAAGTAAAATTTATAAAAAGCACTAAGATCCAGCTTTATCGTAGAAGGCGTTCTTATTTCAATTTGTCGTAGAACGTCAATTTATAGAATTTGTTGTAAATAAGTAAGCCGTTCTCCAGTCAAAAGGAATCAAATGTCAGATGAGTTTGATTAACTGAAAGAAGAATACGGTCTGATAACAGAGGGGCCGAGACGAAGTAACCTGTTTGCATTTTTGCAAATAACAGCTGGATCAAAAGGTCATGAAAGACCACGCTCCGAGATGGATGAAGGATAAAAGCTAACACTGATGTGAACGCTGACGCAAAGAACGTGTACAGTTTTCTTGAGCAATACGCGGGTGTTCCCTGCTATACCTACGTCCTTTCTATCTACATCTCACTTGGTTATTCGCGGGTTCACTTACTCCCCGGAGATACAAGTGTGACATTTTTATCTGCACGCCAACCCTCCAACAATTTCAGACCGTTTCTCCGCGTTTCTCTCTTTCCGCCATTTACTCTAGGTGAACATGAAAAAGTAGCGGGGTGAGCGGAGCGTGCTGTGTAATTGGAATTAGCTCAAATAAGAATATCACGTATTACTCAAATGTTTTACGTTACGTTTACGGTGGATTGATAATTATTGCGAGTACGTACAAGTGAATTATATTATTCTCTTTTGCACGCCTTTCAGTTTTTCTTGAATGATTGATCAGATAGCAAAATAGAGAAAATAGAAATTGACAGAAAACACTAATGATTCTTGTCTCATTTGTTCAGCTTGTTAAATTGACGTCACTTTTTTTACTGGGGTGTATATAATATGTAATATTACATGTAATATAAAAATATGCATATGGAAAAATTCTAATACAGACTCTCTAGCAGTGCTTTCTTTGAAGACAAGTCATGTAGATGTTATGTATCCATATGTACATGTATATGCTATTTCTATACATACGTATAATATATATAGAAGCTACACGTGTAGTTTATTCAGTATACATGTATGTATATGAACCCGCCCTAGTACGAATAAAATTCGGGTTTTACGTCGCATGCACAGATGCCAGTTTCAATATGGAGGTCTTCGCTAAGTCTTTCGTCTGTGAAATATAAATTGTTCGATCTCTAAAAGCGTGTGGTTTCGAGATTACGTTTTGCGATGATCAGTATCAGCATGAATTATTGAGTGCAAAATTTTAATATTTTACTTAGAGAAAATGTTTGCTCCAAATAAATTCTTATTTAAAAAATTCATAATACATAAATCAAGCAAAATATACATATAAACTTTTATCAGATTATACATAAACTCTTTCTACACATTTAATAATGTAATTTTATAATGTGTATCAGCGAAATATCAATAATATTACTAATATAGAATAATCGAGTAATTATTATGTTAAATAAATTATAATAGCCTTTAGAATAAAAGCTTTTAGATAATTGCTTTCTTCAGATTGTTAATTTCATTATTGCTTTCGTGTCCCTGTATCACCGCGAATCGAAAAGCGGCCTACATTGAACAAGTCCGGCATGTGAAAGAATAACTATTGTAAAATGGGATCGCAAATTTAGGCGGAGAAATTACCACGTATATACGCGTTTCGCCATGTAGCGTATCTATTAACAATGTAAATGTATGTGTCCCGCACGTGCAATGCAGTACTAACCAGAGGCGAGATATGTAATTCCATTGTTCGCAATTGTGCCTTCTGTTAAAACTTGAATACGTGTCGTGTCGTTGCGCCGGGCTTTATATTATGAGGGTGTCGCCGCACGAAAAACACGGCGCGGTTTATTTTTAATTTCGTGCGAGGCTGCCGTCACAGCAGCAGCCGGGATTATGTTCATATTAGTATCTTCGCGTGACCATTCGCGATATTAAAAGGCGATCGATGCTTTCGAATTAGCCGGGTATTATCACCGGGCATGAAACGAGCTGCTCGATGTGCGCGCCCGATAGAACGCTTTTCCATTCGCGATAAATGCACAAAGGAAAGGCGCAACGTGGCGTTTTTAAAATATTATCCTACATGCGGCGACAACATACGAGTATTACGCTCGCTCTTTCTCCCCCCCGCGTCGCGAAATAAGAAATAACCGACGCGACGCGGCGACCCTCCGTGCCGATGAATAAGCAGCTTTGTATCATTACCAGGGGCTCGATTCTATTTTCACCATCGGAATTCAATGCTAAACATTACCGAGTAGTCGCACAACAGACGCGAGAACAGAACGCCATTAAGAAGCATTAAAAAGCTTTAGCGTCTCGCAGCGAACCGTAACACCGTTAAAACCACGGGCGATGGCAGGAATAAATATAAGGGGTTTTCCGTGGTATCGCGTTCGGTTAGGTAAAATGGATGAAGTGTAGTTAGCACATGCTTAGGGAAACTGTTCGGCCTGCCTATAACAGCGCTAACAATAGCCTGATCGTGTACACGCATATATCAGTAATAAAGTGAGGCAACTGTAAGCCCCTTAGGTAGACCGTGTGCGGTAGTGTAACTAGAGATTATGCCATCCTAGTTCGCTCCTCATAAATTGATATTAAGGTTCCATTACAATGTAAAGCATTTTTTTAATTTTACCTGGTGACCGCATTAAACGCCCACTAAATTTCGCGCCGCTCGCCGTGTCTCAACGTTTCTTCGTACTTCGAGACAAAGAGCTCGGCCTCTCCCACTCGGATGCGGGGTAACGTAATTACATGCCGTCACACAGACAATGTAAATTTAACGGACCGTTCGCGCACTACGCGCCGATGACTCAATAAAAACGGATTGGATTAAGTTTCTATTCATTTCGTCGTCGAGCAACAATTGATAAAAGTATTAGCAACGTCCGCCGTAAAGGGTACTGTGACTTTTTTCTTTTATTGCAAATAATGTTCTGGCTTATGTAAATCGTTATCCACAGAATTACACGAGAATTTATAGAGGAGAATTGCTGAATGCATACCAGTAGCTTAAATCATACCTTATCAACATTTTTTTTACTTGATACAAGCAACGTTTAGGGACGAAATATAAAGTAAAGGAAAAATGAGACAAAAAATTAACAAGCTATCTTATTTTGCACGTACAAACAACACTTGAAAAAATTAATAACTAATGTTAATAACTGATGTTAATTTTTGATCAATTTGTGTAGCTGATAATAACCTGATAATAAGTAATCATGCAATTTTATATTAAATTCTACATTTTCATAAGAGAAGGTTTATTGTAGAATACTTTACATTCATTGTATATTTGCAATTATTATGAAAATTAAATCGATATTATAAAATCTATCAAATTTCCTAAATCGTATTATCACAAATTTTACAATAAGTGATATTAATGTAAGACTAATAAGTGATAATAGTACAACTAATTATTGACGTGAATAAAAATACATCAATTGCAAAAATAAATGAAGCTAATTTTATTTCGACGTACTTATCTTTTCATTTTCAAATAACCTTATTATTTATTAATTATTAAATATTGGATCTTTTTCTTCAATAAATAATTAATAAAATAATTTGATACTTTGAAAAGCGATATGATTTAGGAGATTCACTGATACGATTCAGACGACCGGTTGCCTAAATTATATAGTTATTGGTGAAAGGTTAAACCTATTATAATAGGTGAACCTGAAACATCAACATGCAACGTTTATTTGCGAATAAATCAGAATCAAATGGGAAATATAAAAAATAACTGAAGTAGTATGCAGTCGGCAATTCTCTCCTATATGTATACTGAAGTTGGATCAGCCATCCTTCTAAAAGATTACTTTCGACTTTGTGTCTCATTGCATTAGAATTGTAACATATTATCGTTATACTTTAACGAATCGCACAGCAAGCTTGTATCACCATTATTCACAAATGAGATCAGTCGTTAATGTGGAAGAAAATATACGTTTTACGCAATATTACTTTTAATAAGGGAAAATTGCGTCCTTGATGTATAGAACAGCTTGTGCAAGGTAACAGGCAATAATTCCATCAGAAAATATTAATTTGCGAATGAAACCTGTGACTTCCATATACTTTGATACACTCATATATGGCTGAATGTAAAACCTTACTCGGTGCAGGGAAACGACATATAGCGACCATATTTTAGTCACTTTAGTATCAAAACTCGTTTCGCTACATATCCTTCATGTCTACTCCGGGATATTACATCTATTTAAATATTTACGTTTTGCCTTGCATGAAGCATAGCTTATGTGTCCTCTGTGAAACTTAGTCGCGACATACTCTATATAGCCGCGTATTTAATGCTCCACGAGATCTTTATAATAACTTGGTCATTTAATGCATCGAAGAACAAAATCTCTTTCGCGAATTTACGAGATAATTTTCGAATAATCTCTCGATAAGTTTTTCCCCTTCAACTCAACGCAATCGAATCGACGTAGACGAGAGTTATTCTTCTACTTCGCAATGCCCATGTGCGTGCACGTCGCAAAGAAAATTTGAATCTCTCGATAGACACCGTACAAAGAAGTAGCTCAATATGTCGACCATCGAAGGATGCGACATGTATGCGATGTAGCGAGCATATCGCTTTGCGCCCGGCGTTTCCTTTGTTTGTACAAGCCAACCGGAACCCCGCGCATTCCTTTTTCTCGCAGCTGAGCGCGTGCTCCCGCTCAAAGGCAGCCACTCCGCAATAAATATGTGTCGCCAGACGATCCATTTCACTTCGTTTCCGTTTATAATGAAAATTGCATAAAACGCGTGCGCGGCGTGTGTCGGCCGGATAGCGGTAAAGCGTATGGAACTTGGCCGTCGCTGCAGGCGAGGCGGGAGCGAAACGCTTGACGGAAAATGAGGACCCGATGCGACACCAGCCACCGACCAAGTAAATCGCTTTGCTTGAGTGGCAGCCATTCCGCCGTGCGAGTGTCTGCCGCGTGACTGCCCGCACGCGATGACAGGTGACACGCATTGACTCTGTGAAAATGGCGTTTTCCCAGTCTTTTTAGTGAAACAATCATTCGTCGGTCGCCGCGTAAACGGGCTGAAGTAACGTTGAAAAAAAAGGGCGGGGGGGG
>QKQZ01026667.1:0-14844 GCA_003595255.1 Solenopsis fugax
AGTGATCAAATGAATTTTATAGTTACTGGTACCAAAAACTTTGTTACATTTAACAAAAAACCACAAACTTTTTGTAATTTGTTGTGTGAAAATAATTATAGTTAAGACTACAAATTGTTTGATTAAAACAACTATATATTTAGTAACTATCACTATAAAATTCATTTGATCACTAATCAACCAAACTTTAGTTGATTTTACAAAACATTTCTCTCAGTGTATAGTTGTCATCACTACAATTTTTTCTCTCAGTGTGTCGTGCAAAAGCTGCAATGTACGCGTACGAAGCTGGAATCAATAAATAACGCCTCGTTGCCGCAAGGATTTAACAGACGTTGCAAGAGAAATTACACAGGTAGCGATTGCAGGTGCGGTGGGCATCGCATCGCGCATTCCGATACTAAACGGCGTGGCGCGGCGCGGCGCTCGACGGCGCTATTACGTGATTGATAATAACGACGGCGGGTGGGAGTTTTAATAAAGTCCTCTCAATTAGTATCGAACGCTCGGTGCCGAATGACACGGTTCCGCTTCGCGGCTATTAATGCGAAGCTGAAGCCTCAATTACCGCCCGCCCTCTCGCTCGCTCGTTCCCGTCATAAATCGCGCGTGCAGCTGCGGCACGCGTGCCACGGTAATCGAGTAATTAACATTCCGAGTCTCGTTTAATTTGTACGTCACGGCCCGAGGAGGTGCCTGCGTACACACGGAGCGTTCCCGCGGGCTCTCCGCCGGGTTACAAAGTTCCCTCATGACGTGCCGCAACTCCGGCAAAGTACACACAAGTGTACGCGGGGTCCTCGCCGATGAGTCGTCTCGGAACTTTAATTAAAATACGAAGTAATTGCGGCGTACCGCAAACACCTTAGGTCCCCGCCGTTGAAATATCGTGCGATTTTTCTGCCGGCGGAACGAGCCGCGTCCGCCGTCGTCGACGACGACGACGACGGGACGACTGAAACTTTTTCATCGCCGAGAATTCTACGGCGCGATCGCGACTGTAATTAGTGAATCGTGTCTATTAGCGGATGTCAGGCGTTTCTGACGACGGTCTACGGCTGGAATAATTGCGTCTTCGTTTTATGTGTAACGTGAGAAGACAAGCGATAAGTATCTTGCCGTCGCCGTCGTCTCGGATTAAGGAAATATCGTCGAAAAATTAAAATGCTTCCGTCTGTGTTTTAAAATTATACAGAATATTATTTAAATTGAAGCTAAATTATTTTATTAACATTTCAAACCGATTCATAGAAAAAATTAGTATCAAATCAACAATTCATAAGCAAGAATATCAAATCTTCTTGGAAGAATTTATAATCTTAAACACACATAGTTTGCTTACATAAAGAAATTTTGTTTCTTCATGTAAGCAAATTATGTCTGTTCAAGAGATTATAAATTATTCCAAGATTTTATATTCTTGCTTATATATGAAACAATAAATTGTTAATTTGGTACTAATTTTTTTTCTGTGTTGAGAAACCATGTAATTTCTAAGAAAATAAAGGTTTAAGATAGTTTTATACAGACAACTTATGATTGATGTATCGTGTTACGTTACTTTTTAAAATACTTTGCGCGATATACATAAAAATTATAATTTAATTCACAAAATTGCCTGTTTGAGCAAATATTGTTATTTTTGCGTGAATTATTGAGTGTATATTGCATCAACCATCACATACATATTGATTGAATGCGCAACATATGTTGTAACTCTAATTTATGTCCTCCTCAATGCGTATTTTGGTGAAAATCTTTAAATCTTCTTTTCATTCGCGTCAAGAAACGTGTGTCAATTCGTTAAATGTCATTGTGATTGTTATAATTTATGTTAAGAGTAACTGTAAAATTACAATTATTTAAAATAAATATATAGCATTTAATTAAATAGTAAATCTTCAAAAATTAAAATAAATAACAAAAATTAAGGTCAGATTATAAAAATTAGATAAACTATAATGATACTTCTGTAAAAGAAAACGATATATATACAGGAATGTAATTCGCATGTTGATGATTTGTGAGCCAATGTTAAAATCTCACATAACGGATTATACATATACACACTTTCCTTTTTTAAACTAAAGTTACATACTTATCCAAGTTTTCTAAGACCAATTATTAAAAAATAGAACATTCAGAGTACTCACAATCAGATTCCGTTAATTAGTTCATAGTAAACCAAGTTAAAACTATATAAAAGTATAAAAATTATATGAAAATTAGAAGAAAAATTATATAAAAAAGTTTAATCTAATTATTCATATAAAAATTATATTAAACTATTGTAAGCTGTTCCAAGTGTAGAAAAGCATTGAAACACAGGTTAGCAGATTAGCTGTTATTTAATTGTACATTTACGTTCGACATTTTTAATGGCAAAATTAAGTATATGCATAACCAGTATGTAAAATCTTATTAACAATTATCAAAAACGTTTCATTAATATAATTTTACACAAATAAAATCAATAATCTCATGGAATCCAAATACATGTTGAAACAACAATTATTATGTTCTGAATAATAAAAGTATTTTTTTTTAGGTCTGCATCGATCTCTCAACCTTTCGATTCCCATTTCCCACGTCAATTTTCCAGACGCAAGTTCCCAAGAGAGCGAGCGAATCGATCTTAAAAAGTGTTCTGTATAATAGCATGTTTACGATTTTAAAAATTATATAAATATATATTAAAAAATAAATAATAAGTAAATAAATACGTACATATAATACATGTTATTTATTTTTATTTATATCGATATACAATAGAATCTTTATAACTATTGTATAATTATAATAAAAAAGCAATTATAATTCTTTTATGGGGCATACAGCTCGCCCCGCTTAGGAATTGTAGGGTTAGACACAATACAGTAATTTAGATACTAACAATGTTGAATTCATAGTGAATTTTACCGAATTTGAATTGCTTTTAATCATTCCTATAAGTTACCATTGCGCCTCAATATTATTAATTTAACTAAAACAATGGAGTTCAGCAATTTAATTCAAGAAACGTTTAACTAAAATTTAGTTTATTATTTATTAGATGCATATATTAATATGGACGCTGCTTGCTTTCAAACAATAAGCAATTTAGAAATGGATTGACTAAAAATTGTTCTTTTAACTACCTGCATTGTATTAAAATAATAAATTTCAACACACATAAAAGTGAAAAATATTAAAATGTTATATTAAAAAATTCAAGGAATTAATTTAAAATTTATTCCTTAATTGCGTACATAATAAATCATACGATAGAAATTTAAGAAGCAAAGAATCAGAAATACATAAAAGAAAATATCGCGAGTTACTCCATCATTATCTGAATAAATTTGCAACGTGAATTTTGATCTTTTGAAAATCTATGCGCTTCGACGTTTGTACGCTTAACGAGACTCCAAAATGCGGGGTGGCGCTATTAATGCTGTTTCATTACGTCGCGTCGTAATGAAGAGAGTCAGCGTCCGCCGACTAACGAAGTGAAAAGTAACGCGATTCGTCAGAGGTCAACGAACGATTTTATGAATTACGAAATCTCCGTTCGTTCCTTTTTCTTTCTCTCTCTCTCTCTCNTCTCTCTCTCTCTCTCTCTCTCTCTCTCTCTCTCTCTCTCTCTCTCTCTTCGTGCACCGACGATACAGAATATGAATGTTTACCAACATTCGGCTGCGTCCGGAAACGCGCATATCGTTAACCAGCCGTTAATTAACGCGGATATAATGCAATATCCCTCCGACAATTCTCGTGCACACTCTCTTGACACGTATGTACACGCGAGCGTGCATGCGTCCAGGCTCAAGCGATTTTAATTAAAACGCGAAATAATTAGCGCGACAAAGGAGGCGAATTATATAAATATAATAGGGTCGACTCGCGCTGCCGAAGACACGTCGCGGTCTTATCGTCAATGCAATATATGTGCATGCGAACTTGCATAATTGCCGAGAGCGAGGGTGGGGACAGACAGAGAGGGGGGAGAGAGGGACGACATCACTTTACACGCGTTAACGAGTCGTTAATTAATATAATAACACCTTAGCTGGAGGGCAATGTCGTTAGGAAATTAACCTAGAAGCAATTTATCGCGATATTAGAACCTCCTTCCTAAGCCGCTCTCCTCCCTGCGGAGGTGCCAATGAAGTTCGATTAACTGGGGTATTACACGTGAGAATTGCACGCCGCGGCCGATGCAACTTACGCGATAACATCGTATAGCTTGACGGCAAATTAGCGCTACTATAAATATTCGAGTCGCGCGATTTGTGCACAAGCTCCCAATACCGGTAGAGTTAGCTTCCCCGTTCGCACCGAAAGGATTATTACAAGGGTTGCTGCACCGGTCGCTGAACAATCACCAGTAAATGCAGACTGTTTAAGAGAAAAAGCAACGTAATAAGACTTCAAAATAATGACTTGCTTTGAATTCACTTATTATTGTTTAAAATAATAAATTGCATGATAATCGAGGAAAAATCGAAGGCCAAAAGCAAACTAAATACGGTTTTTAACGATAAAATTTATATTTCTACCTAATCATTTAATTACTGTACGTTTCGACTTACTTAGTCTTCCTCAGCAGCATTAATAAATACTGAACAGTTATTAATCGTTTAATATACTCAGCAGTATTTATTAATATTGTAGTACTGTGCTGAGTATATTAAATGATTAAGAGAAAATAAATTTTATCGTTAAAAATTACTGCTTATTTTGCTCGTTTTGTATTTTTACTTTGCAAATACGAGCTGTTTACTCCTTAATAAATTGCAAATTAATTAATATTTCCTAATTTTCGTACACAGATTTAATTAAAATGTCATGTTTTTAAGTAAAATGTCAATTTTAGTTTAAAAAATGTTATGAAATACTTGGGAAATTTTTACTTGAAATTACATTAAGTTATTTTTATTTGTTCATTAACTGGTATACTGACCTTAGACCTAACACGCTCTACAAGAGGCGTACGGTGCTTGATTGCGCCAACACATCAGCAGACTTTCGGGTAATTCAAAGGATTTTCTTTCATGAATTCATAAATATTACGGATTATTCAGATTTCGCGTCTTTTTATCGAGATACCTATTTACGGTAACCACGTCTGGTCGGATATAATATCCGCCTTTGAGGCACTACAAAGTTTCGCGCAATTTTGAACGTTGGAGAGTCGTCGGACGTCGCTTAACGGGAACACGACGACGAGTGCCGTAATTAAGGGATTTAATCATGGAAGTTATTGGAACACAGAATCTCATCCCTTCGTCGTCCCTTCCATTATCCCGTTGCCTTTTGGTAGAATGGGCAACGAACGTTCGAGTATGGCGCGGTGTAAAGCGGGGGTAGTTACCCAAGTGTGCTCGGCGCGAAATCGCGGAAATAATTAACCGTATGCATTATGCGCCTTAGTATCCGCATATCGTCGACGTTCCTTCACAGCATATCTTCTCTCTCTCTCTCTCTCTCTGTTTCTCTTTCTCTCTCTTCTTCTCGTCTGTGACCCGGAATTCTCTCGGGTCGCGCGGCAGCCGCCGTCTCCAAAGTGGACGAAATATCGCGACTGTGAAAGGAATGTCGTTCTCCGCGATTTCGCGGAATGGAAAGCGAGAGGTCACAGAAAGAATATCTTCCTGCAATGTAACAATAACGGAAAGAATTTTTCGGTGGACGGACGTAGGGAAGTCGAGACGAGAGTAAGAAAAATGTAACGTGAAGATTCAGAGAGAGGAAAGGAGAGTGAGAGTGAGAGAGAGACGCGATTAAAATCGGGAACTCATAAGTGCACGTAGAGAAAAATTGATAGAAAAGAAGATGATATTATAGGCTGTGTAAATATTGATGCCTTTCACACTCCGTGATTCCGACGACATAATAGACTAAAAAAGATGACTCCTTGTAAGATCGAGACATTGCTCAGTAGACTAAGCTCTTAGCAGACTAAGATCATCATACTTATGAAAGCGACATATTCGGAATTATAACATACTGATGACGAACAAGTAAGTCCGAAACATGTTTATGTAATTGTATACAAAATCTGCTTATCGATAAATTTTAAATTTTAACGTACTATTGTAAGATCTCTATTTCGCTCGACTCAACCTTGTTTGCCACTTGTTATATTTTAATGTTAAATATTTCGAGCTTAAAAGTAATTATTAATTTTATTGTTTCCATACTATTGTTTTGGGTAATCTATGTGTCGTAGGCAAATAGCTATTTTAGGAAAATAGTATCTGACTAGGCAAATGCTATCAAATAACTTAGAATTACAAGCACAAAATTATATAATTTTTGTGTTTTTAAAGCAGGCATTTTGTGTTTTTAATTCTCTACTTTAAAGCAGGCATTTTGTGTTTTTAATTCTAAATTATTTGACCAGGCAGTCAGACAGATAGCATTTGCCTGATATCAGATACTATTTTCCTAAAATAGCTATTTGCCTACGACATATGTAGGCAAATAACTTTAAAAACTTATAAATTTATAAATTAATATAAATAATAATTTTCAAAACTTATCTTTTAATTTAACCTAATAAATCAATTTAATCTTAACGTAACTTTTAACTATACACATATTATTTAATAGGTACAAAGATTCGCCTCAACCAAAGGTGATTGTGTTTTTCTTCGCTTAATTGTGTTAATTTTTTTTGTTGAAAGTATCGTTATTTTCCATCTGATACTTTTTTTCTCGTAACTACTAAAAATTATTACTGAATATAGGTGAATACATTTTTCTTGGGAAAACTATGTAAAATTTAAGCAAGTTATGTCTATTTAAAATCATCAAACTGATTAAAAAAGATTTCATAGGGATTTCATATTGTTATTTATACAGCAGACAATGATTGATTAAACGCTAATTATTTTATTGTGCAGAAGAATTGTTTCCTTGCGTTTTATATCGACAAATTATGGAAGTAATCCTGAGTTCTGGTCGTGTAACATTTTTCTTAGGGCGAAAAGGCAAAACAATTCTTTTATTAACTTCACTGTGATAAAAAATTTCACTTTTCACATTTTTGCCTTAAAAGAAGGTACATGGTCGCACTCTGGTCTCACATTAGCCAAAATTCATTAGATTGTCCTTTTATGTGTTTTCTATTTTCTAGATGATTCTTAAAGACACATGTGCGGAAGTTGACACAATATTTTGACGATTAAAACGTCTTCCCTTCTTGTCTTATTGTCTTATTGTCTCTGTAGAAACAAAAATGACAAACCGAAATATCGGCTTTCGTTTGTGCGGGTCACTGGAAACCCTGCTGTTTTATTTTTTAATTGTTAAGACCTCATTCTTCACTTTGTTGCTCGTATTCCATGCAGCAATATATCTTGTTGACAGCGGTCGTAAGCTTAGAGACCTGACTCTTTAAACACTTTCTATCTTTTAGAGTTAGAGAAAACAGCAAAAATGTCTTCTTTTGAGAGAAGGTTAAATTTTTATCTCTTTCATCGTTACCTATTCTCCCATATTGATGCCTGGTTCCATAAAAGAAAAATAACATTGTTAAGCCATTCATACAATGACGTCGAAAGATGAAGAAAATTTTTGTTCTTTAGCTCCTTCTTCCAGCAGTTTTGTCCATCCACAAACTCTATATAGACAATAAATTCTTGAAAAGTTATTGTTTAAGAAAAGCATTGCAAAGTCACAAGTAGATGTGTTGAGCTCCGATAGGCATTATTATGCAACTATTGCACAATAACGACGTATTAAAAATTGAAAATTCTACAATAAATTCTCTCATTGGACAAAACGATCGTAAACAGTTAATTATATTTAGTTCATTATATTTAGGATATAATTCGTTAAAAGATTTGATGAGAAAATAAACCCGTTTTTATTTTTATTTTTAATTTCTTGTCTTTTTATTTCACATACACAAGCTTGCTTATGTATGTGAAATGAAACTCACATAAAATATCTTTTAGATTTCTCAAAGATATTTTCAAGACATTTTCACAGATATCTGAAATGATGTCTCAAAATATTGAGTAAGATATATTTTAGATCGCTAAAAGATGTCTTTTCAAAGCTTTTCGAAAAGTGCAAGACATTTCAAGACATAATATTTAATGTAATTGTTAATCGATATTGTCTATTAATATGTTGTATGTAATAAACATTGTATTATTTCATATTTGTGGTCGACAATTCTTTCAGAAAAAAATTGTGTTTGGACGTTTATGTCGTATTAATATATTCTTTCTTTCGTATTATAAATGTTTGTAATATAAAAAATATTACACACTAGATGTTTGGACGAATTAATATATTAAAGTTGGTTTATAAAATTAATTTAGTTACGTTAAAAAAGTTACATAAACAAAATACTAATTCAAATTAAAAGTGACACTTAAATTAACTTCAAAGATTAAAGATTAAATTAACTTAAGATAAATTAATTTTAAATTCTACATATTATTTATAATAAATTAGGAAGTCGTAGTTTCTCAAAGTAAGATTAGTTAAAACATTTATAATACGGACCATTAAATAAATTGAATATTGTATTTGTAAATTAAATTATAGGAAATGAGAAGGAAATATTTTCTTTTTTATGTGGAAATGTATTTTTTCTTTTATAATTTTATTCTTTCTTATTTTCCACATATACAGAACTTCAAGCAAAATTCGTACGTGCTCTCGTGGATAGATAGAGTAAGTCAAACTGAGCAGAAAAGTCCACTATCATTTTTCAAAATTCGCAATAGTTACGAGATAAAAAAATTAGTAAAGTCGGCGAATAAGCGCGTACTTTCCCTACCCAAAGTACGCGAGGACCGCCCGTCGCCTAGCCAGCGTCACGCTGCGCGCCGTGGAGGGAGTATAAGCGAAATGACTACGAGCGAGCAGCGCTAGATCCCCGCTCTGAGCTTTACTTTAAAAATAATAAGTATGCTTTAATGGCGTTATCACTTAATTGTGCAAGAATATTTTTACAGATTGAGATTTTTCTTCGGCAACGGCAAAAAATAATAATTTTGCTGAACTTCAATTATTAAGAAGTCTAGTCACGCAATAATGCAAAACAAGCCACCTTGTGTAAAACATTTTAAGCATTACCTTTTTTTTCGTATTAAAAAGTTCTTAAAACTCTTCTAAATTGTACACCTTTTTGCACTGCCCGAAACATAATTTGTAACATTTTTAATAATACTCTCACAATTTTGTGGCAATTTTTTACAAGCTTTACTAGCCAGATGGTTAAGGTTAAGGTATTCTTCTAGATCATCCAATCAGACTTTTAGATCTAGAAGAATACACCAATAACAATGAGTGCTTACTCAACTGTTGAGTCTGACACGCCGACGGTTGGAGGGGCAATTGGTCCGACTAGTAGCAAGAAGAAGAAGAAGAAGAAGAAGGCCGGCATATTCTGTCGGACACTAATACGTGGCAATAGTACAGCACGCGTGAATTTTGGAGGAAGAAACTCACTAGCGAGTCAATCTTGAGAACAATATTCAAAACCTCAAAGAAGATATCAGCTTTAAGTATCAAGTTCATCACAAAGAACTTCCAGAGATGAATACGAGACCAGTAAGATTACTTGAATTAACGAAAGGTTCCTTAAGGATCACGTACTGCATTGTTGTAGAAATATCGTTAGTCTTGGGAAAAATTTTTTGACTGATATTGACCAGGAAATGAAAAAAATTTTATTTGAAACTCTGAAAACAATTCAGTTTTACTGTAATTACATATCTATTAATTTTTCGGAAGAAATATATTTTATAAACATTTGTTGTTATATCTAAAAGTAGATACTTAATATTACTTTAAGATCAGTGGTATAACTTACTAAAAAAAAAAAGAGAAAAGGAGGCGAACTAAAATCCCAGTTGATATAACAATTTCTAATTCATTATAAATTTCTGTTGATTTCTCAGAGAATTATTTGATATAATACTTGTGTTTTTGAATTTCAGGTTAACATATCGAACATAAACAATAGTCTCACGGAGCATTATGAGGCTAAACTGCAAAAATTACGCGATCAGTGTGAGACGCAGATGCGTCTTTCTGCTCAAGAGAAGATCGAATTCTTTGAGAATAAAATCAAGAATTTGACATCTGAGCATAATACGGAAGTCATCAACAAGAGAATTAAAACTAATTATTGACAGAGATAATTAATATAGTCATATTACTTATAGTAGCTATATTACTGCCTTATTCACCGATGTTTCAATTAGCCTAATATGGCTTCTTTTTCAAAGTTTTCATATCAAAGTAGTTATTTAGTAAACTACAGTTTACATCACATGTATTATAGATTTTATAGTATTTTCATTAAATAGTGTCGCTACATTTTTATAAATAATATTCATTATAATAAATATATCATAACTTTAAACTCTGAAATCTATTAAAGAGCAGTTTGATGAATATAATTGTTAAATTTTCAGTTTAAAATTAATTACTAACAAATTTATTGCATGAAATGTAAATGGGTCACCGCAATACCATCTTCTCCTATATCAGATCGCAATAACTCTTCATACGTATGAAGTATAAAACCGCAGTGGGCTGCGGTTTCAAAAACGGAATTTCTTCGCAGTGCGGTCGAAATAAGTTTCGCGGAAGTGGAATTTTTAATTTCATTTCGTAAACGTTTCTTCCTTTTCTTCCTTCCTTTTTTTTTCGGCGGAGTCAAGCGAGCAAAATAATTAACTGACCGTGTTACGCGGCGGTCACGACGCTGCGCGCTCATACTCCACCCATACCACGGAATTTTATCTTCCGCGGTCGTGCCCTGAAATCCCATCCGATTACTTATTCGTCGGCACGTATTCCGCGCGTATGCTCAGTGAAGTATTAAAAAATCAACCTATTAAAGACGACCGTCCTCCGCGCACTTGCCTCGCCGCTCGTTCTCTCTTTCTCTCTCTCTCTCTCTCATTTCCCCTACCACTTTTTCTCCGCGAGTCCTTTGCTCGATAGCGTGGAAATAATTGACCGTGTGCATTATGCGCGCGCCATGCACCGATATCTGCATACCTCGGCGTTGCAGCGCACCGCACCGCGCGCGGGGTGCCTTATCTCTTCCTCGTGTCCTAGAATCCTTAATGCATCCTCTCCGCATGAAAATTCCCTTTGCACGTATCCCCCGTTCGTATAGAAAGACGTCTACGGTTGAAGTGTGACGAAACTGTGTTCATCGAGATAAATAAAGTGCGACGGTAAAGCTCGACGGTAAAGCTTGGCGCAAGCTTAACTTGCATCAAGATGCCATCAAAACTCTCATTGTCGCGTCGGAAAATGCCTTTTAAGATATTAAGCTCGATGCGTATATTCGCGTTCCTTGTATGAATCCATATAGCTTGTTTTAGCAGGGTTGGGAAGTAACGCCGTTAGTGTAATCGTTACTTTCTTTGGTAACGATCCTTATCTTTTCTGTATGTAACGGTAGCGGTAACATTGTTACATTTTTACAGTGACGATAATGAATTTTATGATTACTTTTATCATTAGTTTATAAATGTATTGTACAATACATGCTTATGAACTGTGTTGCAATTAATAAAAACCACTATTGATTTCATATTGAACTAATCAAATAGCGACATAGACAACAGGATGCCACTCTAAAAACAAGTAATGAATCATTACGTTCTAAGTAACGGCAACGTGTTACGTTGATAATGTTGCCCTGCTTGTTAGATACTTAACGATAATGACAAAATAGTCATAATAATTTTTATTCACTCTTAAAGCACAATTATGGATATTCCGTGACCTCTTTTCTACCTATGGAAATTTCTCGAGATTTCAAAGATAATTATAAATTATATCTTTTATTTTTTCCAAAAAGAAGTATAGATATTAATCCTAAAAACTTGAAAGTACGTTCATATAAACTTTTAGAAATTTTTTGAACCACTTTAAATTTTTTGAACCACTCGTGATTTACTCAGGATTGTAATAAGGTATCCTTTAATAAGATATCTTTTTTCATATTATATCATAAGGGTTAACCCTTTCTCTACAAACCTGAGTTATTTACGTTTCGATTTTTATTCATGGAAGTTTCTCGAAATTTCAAAAATTCCCCAACCCTAATCTTTTCGTAAAAAATTTGTGATGGAATAAACCTCTATGCAGTGATACGTGATCGAGACCGTCGATTTCCATGTCGAGCATTAAATAACTCAAAATTGTAGACAACGCTTTTTGTAAAAAATTAAAATTTTGTAAAAATTATTGTATAAAGTAATCTCATTCTAAAAATTTTTTATGTTTTTATTTTAAATTAATGTCTAAATTTCTGTCATTTAAAAATAATTTTTCTAAAAAAAAAATCACTTATTTAAAAAAATGGATGTGAAACGTGAACAGAATTGAGGCGTCAATTTACCTATTTACCCTTTATTGAAAACCACTCATTTTCATTTTCTTGAATGTTTCTTGAAAAAATTGGAATTTTTGTAGGTACTACTTTTAAAGCTTCATACTCAAACTAGAAAACCTTGAGGTTTTTTTAATATTTATCCTTAAAGTTACAAGTTTTTGAGTAAAATAATTTTTTTGTGGTGAATTTTTGATAATTTTGGAGGAAAATCCAATACTGACATAGATTTCCTAAAGTGGCTAAACACCCCTACATTCATGGCTTCTTTCTATATAAAATCTACTAAAAACAAATTTTTGAAAAGTGGTAATAAAATTTACATGATTTTTTTACATAGTTTAAACATTAATAAATAATAATTTATATATGTTATTGATAATGTTAGATCATTTTACATGTTTGTAACATCCTAAAATTATTTTGTTTATATTTTTCACTTTCATATTTTCCTCATAGTGCGATTTGGAACATAAAATCGTTGTGCAAAGTAAATCGGTACATCTCTCCGTGAGAATAGACAGTAACTACGAAATCTTCAATTACAATGTTGACAGATATTTCATGAATTTTTTACATTTCTTTTAATATCTTAAGATATGAAAATTAGCGCCGGACACGGCAGATCTACGTATACACTAATAAGGTGTCAAAAAAAGGTATAAAGTGAGAGGATATAATTCTAGCTTTTTAATATTATAAATTTTGTTGTTTAATACATGAAGTATATTTTATTACTTAGTTTATCAATTTATTGTACAGCTAACTCCTTCCCTACAGAATTGTGTCTGAACTCTACTATTACCGCCTACTGTGCCAGCTTTGGAGCAACTTCTCAGACGCTCCTTTCGGGTTATATTGCGATAACATTAATTATTACAAAATACGAAACTGTTATACTATCTGATAAAAGTCACTTACTAGTTTGTATGTATGTTTTATTTTAACTTTTGTTTAAGAAATATTATTATTATTAAGAAAACAATGTGGCACGCTAGTATTGATGACTTTCCTCTACTACATTTTTTTTTCAAAACGAGGTATAGACATTTGTTCTACTTGAAAGTATGTTCAAGAATATTTCGAGATCTTTTGAACCACTTAAATAGATAAAAAAGTGGTCAGATGCGAGTCACCCATGATTGGGCCAATAAGTTACCAAATTTGTAGAGATACAATATGCCGTTTTTTTTTACTTTTTATATTGTAAAGTTAAAATAATCTTGTGGGTCGTTTGCATGAATACACATAAATAAAATATAATTGATATAAAAGATATTAGTAATATAAAAAATACAAGCTATCAAAACTATTTTTCACGTGTATTCCTTGCAATAATTCACAACACCTAAGGGAATTTCATTGATAGCGAGCCATTTCAGGTGAACAATACCAATAAAAGCAACCGGACAATTTCGCGATAGTCATAGCGTTATTAAGAATTGGGAACGGCAGGCGAGAAAGGGGGCGCAGTCGCTATACAGGCTACTTCATTTTTATTTTTAACGATAAACGTACTCTTTCGAGATCGAGTCGATACTTCCGAGAGCCTCTAATCCGCTTTAACTTCCCAGCAATATCTGCTTATGCGATCGCGCGCGCGCATACCGCTTGTGTGCGGTCGTCGGGTATCGTCGGAGTTTTCTCACGAACGAATCGCTCTCTTAGGAACGGTTGGAAAGGATATTGTCGCCGCGGGGCGAAAGTCGGGGATTCCGGATACTTCTCTCGCGTACGTCTTCGATTTACTTTCTCGACAAATACACCGCTCGCGCGCGGCTTTATACCGTCGTATTTACAGGCCTTAATGAAGCTCCGCGAGACGACGACGACGACGACGGTTATCCCAAGCAGCGAGATTTCGAGACGCGCGGGTGGGCGCGTGTTGCACGTCTCTCGCTGGGACACCGAGTGAGATTAAACCGCGAGAGAACGGGAAGAATCATCACCGGGTGGCTCGCCTCTTCGGCGCGTGACGAGTATACCACCCGGCTGGGCCCGATAATTATCGCCGGTCGGAGACACACGTCTCTCTAATACTCTCGCTGTTAATTGCCGCGCGCTGCCTGCATGTCGCGCCTGCCTGCCGTTTCGCTAATGCTATAAACAACACTAGTTCGCGCATATTACGAGGATAAATCAGAAAGTACGAGCGTGTCGCGTGCGTAAATTGCAATATCCCGGACAGGAAGTATTCCGTGGTTGTCGCGTCGCGTCGAGACGTTAGGGGAATTGCACGCCGTGCGAGTTTCGCTTTGCGATTGCAGCGAAACTGCGATAATCAATTGTGGTTTCTCATGGGCTGAACTCGCTGAGAAATTTATGAAACGAGTAACATCTCGATAAAGCGAGTAGATGAGACTAGAGATAATTTATCAACTTTTCAGCTTTTTTTTTAATTTTCACAGACAAAACTGAGATTTGTCGAAAAAGCTAATTTTTTATCAGTTCAATACATTAGACACACACACACACACACA
>QKQZ01026691.1:0-23548 GCA_003595255.1 Solenopsis fugax
TATATATTATATAATTATATTAATAAAATTTGTATGGTTGTCCCCTTATAGTTGCCACCACTATATTTTTTTCTCTCGGTGAGCAACGGTGAAAACGATCCTTCGGGAATGTAATCAGCAACTTACGATCGAAGTCTGCGATGACATTCTTGTTGTTTTCAAGGCTGTCCAGTAGAAGACTTGTCATGAATAATCGGTTTTTTGATTACGTAATTTATTCCTGCGTTATTTCATTTATCATTGTCCAATTTTACCTTCGGTTATTTAATTTTTTGATGACAATTGACACATAACATTAACAAGGTCTTTATTCATTTAATTGATAATATTTTATTACTCAAAGTAATTTCACAAATTTAATTGCATTCCGCAGAATATGAAAATTCGTTAATTTGAATTGTGCAAACGTTCGTTCACGTAATTCCGCATTTATCCATTATTCGTCCCGAAACTAACAGTATAGTCGCGGGAGAATCGACATTCGTTTTGTTACCATGATATTGATATTATTTAAACCGATATTAAATTTCGATGCTTTTGAATATTTAATTGAATGACGGAACTGGATGAAACTTTACAGCGCGTTCATTTTCAATCCATTTTGACAATGGTTACTTGCGTTCGCGCTCAAAGGCCTAGCTCTATTTCACGCGCGATGATCAATCGATCGTTCTGTATCTCTCGGTTATTGGGAATACTCGCTGTACCGAGCAATTAGTATTTCCGTTCTCTTTCACGGCAGAAAGAGGTCGAAAAAGCGGACGAGGAAACTTGGCGATTAGGGGTTGCCCGGTATATGTTCGCGCACGTGTTTAAAACGCTTTCGTCAGCTCCGCGATTTCGCCAGAATATACGGAAGGGGACTCACGCATCCGTTTCCGTTCGTTCATAAAGACGTTCACAGTCGAGCTGCACAACGTTGCTGTCGGGAAACGAATTCTCCGGTAGCCCTCCCCTCTAGTTTGTTCCGTAGTTAAGAAAACTAGGAATAATAACGACGATTAAGAAAATTAACTTTGGGAAAAATGGTGTATCCTTGACCAATTTTAACATTTTTCATTCCACGAGTTCTAATTTGATGTCTAAAAATACAAAAGCAATTCTAAAATTCTTTCAAGTATTGACATTGATATAAATTTTTTGTAGATTTAAATCGTTATATTTTTCATATACTTTTTTAACATTAAAACAATTGAATTCTCAATTAAATATATCCCAATAAAAACAGAATTGTTTTATATACATTTATTAAATGTAAGAATGATATAAAACAGATATAACTGTCCATGCTTTATACCATATTTCGTTCAGTAAACGTATTTAAAGCGATCTTGTTCTTATTGAGAACTTATCATGTACTTTTAACTAATAAACATAAAAGATGTGTATAAAGACAAATTAGATATTTTTTAATTTTTATATTTTTATTTTTAATAATTTTTACATTATATAAAATTTTATATAAAACGTAAGAAAACTAACTGGAACAAGAATATAAGAACAATAGAAGTTCCATGCTACAAATTCAATCTTAACAAAAAGATTTCCTTAAAGTGGAAGTAAAAGTTAAAGTAAAGTTTTGAAAAGGATACACGGAAAGAACAATTTTGCTAAAATACAGATCTGAAAATAATTATGTTGAACCATTTAAAAAATTGAATCGGATGTTTAACTTGATCGCTAGAATGTCAAAACTGTTTGCAGCAACATTATTATACTTGGACGTCTTACATAACTATTTTGGTGGCTCAATATATAATTATTTTCTGATTTATATCTAGCTAAATTTTTAGATGCTGCAATAAAATTGTTCTTTCCGTGTATATCTGTTGTTGGTCAAATATATTTGTTCATTTTCTTTGATAATTTGTTGTTAATTTTATAAATTGTAAGTTAAGATTTACAATGTTGAATTTTTAACAAATTTTTCTAGATAACTACTTAACAATACAGTGCAATGCAAATATAAAATAAAATATATATGCAACACTTAGATTAAGAAAACTCTTAAAATTGCTTACTCAAACAATAAATGATTTTTCATAGCAGCATAGTGATCTTTATTATTAAAGAACTTTTGCTAATCAAATTACAAAATATATTTTTTTACTTTTATAAAATTACATTTAACATAGAATCACAGAATAACATAGTTAAAGGTACAATGAGTCAAAGAAACACAATCTTTTGGTATTTGTGTAGAATAATTATAAGATATTTAGAAACAAAGAAAATCATATGGCAAAAGATGGATTTATTCGTAACGAGAGGCTTTAATCAGGTCCGCTGTTCTTTCATTGTATCCTGTCTTTTTTTTTTTGGTATTTCGAGCTTTCGACGACGACTTCGAAAGTCGGCGACCGGCTGGGATTAATTCAGCCCTTCGAACACCTACGTAGAAATGGAAGACGGTAATCCGACACCCGGTTGTCAGCCTGGCAGGAAACGGCCGAGGGACCGAGGATGAGGAAGAGAAGAAACGGACGCGAGAGCAGGGAGAGCGACGAGCGATATAGCGAGCACCACGACGCTACGCACGGCCTCGGAATTCGCTCGTCGATATATTTTATTGTCTCGCGAATCGTAAAAGAGCGTCCTACCGTCTTCCGCTCGTCGTACGTCTACTTTACCACGTATTATAACGATCGACGTCGACGTCGGCGCACCGTGTCGGAGTGCTGGTCGCGACCGGCGTTAATGTCCGATCCGACGGAGAGAGCGCGTTTTATTTCGCGAACCTAGCGCAGCCGGACGAATCGAACAGCGCGTTTCGAATTAGTGGGCCGGAGTCGCGCTCGCCAGAGCTCATACTCCACAATCGGAGCGCAATGATTGCTTTCGATTTGATCCGATTTCGAGCGGCGACGAGGATGACGACGTCAGAGGCGCGCGAGGGAGGAAGAGAGAGAGAGACAGAGTGAGGGCAAGCGAGGTCGGGCAGTTGCATTTGCACGCTCCATAAACGATTAATACGCTCTCTCGTCACGTCCCACGTGTCGGATGACGGCGCAACGCGCGAGCACACATTCCCTGCGCGAGAAACGCTCTCGCGCGAGATCGACCGCTCTCTCCGCGCGACAGGAAGGTCCTTCCCGCCTCCCTCCCTCTTCACCGACTTTGCTCGAAGTGCTTCTCGTGCGAATATTACGGGCATGATGGGCTCGTTCTCGGCCATGACACACTCATTGACTATGGATACCTGGCACTTATCATACCTACCATCTTCATCTCCATATTCATTAAGGCGACATGCATACGTTAATGTAATCGGATTAATTATTTTATTCGAAAAATATAATTTAAGATTGAAGTAGAGAAGGTGGGTGCGTGTCAGATGTTATAACGTTAAGCTTCTTTAGCCAATTCATTCATAATATCGTCATTTATAATATTATTAGTAAATAAAAACAGAAATCAAGCACTACGAAAAAATATGGAGTAATTGACAAAAGAAAAGCGATACAACGAATGTGATTTCTGTAGTTTCTTATTTATAATGACTCGTATCGATATTTATAATTATTGTAAAACTGTTGTGTTGAATTCTTAGTAACATCGAATAATCTTTATAATAATCCAGATCACTTTAATCTTTCTATATATAAAGCCTTCACAATACTTATCTCAACATTAGAAAAAAAAAGTTTAGTGTCTTCAGCAAAAGCTGTTTACTTGAGGATTTTTTATATAAAAAAATATTTGGGAAGGTTTTAAATAAAAAAATATTTGTTTATATTAATTAAATAGTTTTGTTCTATACTTTTTACTGAACAAAACTGTTTAATTAATATAAACAGACCATTTAGTATAAATAAATATTTTCTTATTTACATGCACACTTTACAATAGTATTTACACACTAACAATAAGATAAATGTTTGGTAAAATCAACCAAAGTTTGGTTGATTAATGATCAAATGAATTTTATAGTGATAGTTACTATATATATAGTTGTTTTGACCAAACAATTTGTAGCCTTAACCAAATAATTATTTTTATACAACAAATTACAAAAAGTTTTGTTAAATGTTACTAAGTTTTTGGTACCAGTAACTATAAAATTCATTTGATCACTATTCTACCAAACGATTTCTCTCAGTGCATGTATAGAAGCAACTAAATTTTTTGTTATATATAAAACAAAATATTTGATTATATAAAAAATGCCTCACCTAAATTAGTTTTGCTAAAGGCATTAAATTTTCTTTTCTAGTGAAATGTGCATAGTTGAAGAGTTTATAGTTAATATGCTATGATAATTTTCCTGTTAACCAATTATATGCTATAATTTAAAAATATTAAATATTTAATAGTTACAGTGAGATAAAAATCGAAATATTAGCAAACAAACCTGTGTGACCTTTTCTTTGATATTTATTGCATATAAAAATATTTCATTATAATGACAAAATAGATTTCTGTGAAATAATTCTTTTTTATTGATTTATTTGCTGGGAATAGAATTTTATTTCGCCATATTTAAATATTTATTTCAGTGAAATAAATTTATATTCCACAAATAAATTTTGAAGTGAGTCTTTTTCTCAACGCATTGTCCATTTACTCTAAAATTAAGATCGACGTGTGGAACATCTCTTGCGGGAAAACATAAGCAGCGACTGTAAGAAATCTGTTTTATTTATTGTAACAATGTCATTAGCAATTACAAATGTGTACATCTCCGTGGAGATCTTCGTGATTTCGCACGTAGACCCCTGGCTTCGAGACAGATTTGCTCGATCCCGAAATAAATGTCGCCGAAAGCGATGTACGTAACGAGGATGCAGAAGGTTGCTAAATGGTACCAACGAGGGGGAAGTTGTGGCACGCCATTAACACCAATTGTGGTTTCATCAATTTTCATCCGCGCGGCTTTTGGACCGGTACCGGACAGCAAAGGTGTCAAGCGTGACGCTCGGCAAAGCGATTTTCGGTCAGCCACGTTTACCAGCTGCGCACCATGACGTATCAAGGACGATTATTTCGTGAGCGGACGCGTGGTACAGTCAATAATTACCCTGCAGCTTCGTGTGGTCCCGAACGTTAGCTTACACAGCGTCAAGACTGACTCCGACAACTGTGTGTTATTAAAGCACATACATATACGGCGCGTGCAGCATACACATACCCTGCGTACACCCGTATAGCGTATAAAATCGGTAATTTGTTACCAGTATAACCAACACCAGTCACTTAGTACCAATTAACTGAACCAGGATCAATTAACCAATGTCAATTTACTAACGACAACCAATAAGTATACTCGACGAGACTATATTAAAGACATACATTATGAGAATGTATTACGTCGCAATCGTATAGAAATTTATTTCGTTGGTGCTGCAAGAGCGGATGTATCATGCGCGATCCGAAACGTCAATTAATCCTACGAATAATGTTGACTTGGGCGCTAATTAACGCGTAGTACGTCGAAGAATTTTCGAGTTGCCGTCTCTCGGTCGCGTCGACATATTCCGCCAGTTGGCTCCCAACGATAAACAACAAACTACCTTCGCGCTGCGGTCCTCCGTATCTTTCGCACGCTTCCGCGTTACTCCTTAAACGTCAAAGACGACGGTAATTGCGCCTCTTGCGCAATATATGTTACTTACGTATTTCTTAATTAATTCGTGCCACGACCCGCTTGAGAATTATTTTCACATCGCCGCACTTCGTCGTACCTCTCGCCCCCGTGGCTCCCCTAAAGAGCCTCTTCTCCCCCGCACCCCCTCGTTCTCGACATCCTTGCGTCGTTCTTGCTTCCGTGACCTGACGTCGGAGTTCAAGCGAAACTTGCCGTCGAAGGAAGCTTATCTAATAGTCACGTAAATCAGGTAATATCGAACATCCAATAACTAATTAGCGATTCCGCTTGTATATCTTCACCTGAGGATCAGATAGCAGAAATATTATCGATAATAAACGACGGGGTTTCGTATAATTTGCTCAAAAGATTTTCAACTAGTGTTTCATCAAGACAAGATTTCTTGTCTTGAAGAGCATTTCTTGTCTTATCTTGATTTTCATAGATAAGAAATTTCGGTTTTCTTGTCTTGATCATTTCTTGATATTACATTTCTTGTCTTGAATTCAAGAATTTTGAATTTCTTGAAATTTCTTGATTTTTTTATACATATTACAATTTAAAAAATACTCATCTATTTTATGTTAATATTATCAAAATTTCCGTCATGATATACAAAGTGTAATAATTACATAATAATAGAAAAATAGTATTATATTAAACACATTAATATATTCTTTTCCTTGTTTTTTATACAATAAATGATGTACTGCAGAATATAACTATTTCAGATTGTTAAATTCCTGACATAAATCATTTCTTGTGACATTTAATGATGATTAATATAATAATTATAATTATTATAATATTATAATAAATATAACTGGAAATGTTGAAACCCATTCAAAATTTTTTCAAGTATTAAAAAAGTAAACAATCGTCATAGAAATTCAAGAAATTTCTTGATTTCTTGTCAAGAAAATCTTGGTTTGATAACAGAATTCTTGTCTTGTCTTGAAATCAATTTCCAATTTCTTGTCTTGGTCTTGTCTTGAATTTTCTTGATCTTGATGAAACACTATTTTCAACACGCGTATACATTAAAAATTTATCGCTCTTGTTTTTATCATTCTATACTGAGAGAAAAAATTGTAGTGGTGACAACTATAGGGGGATAACCATACAAATTTTGTTAATATAATTATAATATATAGTTAAGTGAACTATATTATAGTTATTGCAACTAAGTTTATGGTTAAGAAAACTAATAAAAAATAATTGTAATTACTTTATTATGTAGTATACTACAACTATTTTTTATTAGTCCTCTTAACCATTAATTTAATTATAATATTACACTATCGCTCATTAATTTCAATACACAAGAGTATATTGTACGCCACCAAGAGAAACCTTCTTCAAGCGAGCAATTTTATGCAAACTATGCCTTGCATTTCTTAAAGTGACTATGGCAGATCGTTTTTCAAATGATAACTCCTTGAGAGCCATTTACGAGACCACTTTACTTGTTTTATAATAAATTTTCACAGTATCACAATACAAGACGAATACCGAAGTTCTTTCACTGTGTAAATGTTGACGAATCGATTTCAAAATAACATTGGGCACATATATCTGATATTACTACGAACATCTCGTGACCTTGCGCAGGTATTTTATTTATTTCCAGGGATCAGATACTAACCAACTATTAATCCAGTTTCTTCGAAAAGTGAAGTTTTTACTAATTTTTTTATAAATAATGTATAAATACAATGCATGCAAGTACTGAAAGTGTTCATGTGTAAAACGCACGTATCACGTTCATCTTTTATTGAGAAATCAACTGATCTGGGAGTGTATTGAAATTAATGAGCGGTAATGTAGTTCACTTAACTGTATATTATAATTATATTAACAAAATTTGTATGGTTGTCCCCTTATAGTTGCCATCGCTACAATTTTTTCTCTTTGAGTACTTCAAAAAAATGGTACATGGCATTTTTGTAAATGGACTGTGCGATATAACGCACAAGCAATCCGGTATTCCATGTGTTTACATATCACTGGCAAGAGCAAAATGTCTGAAATGAATATCGTATGATTTATTCAAACGTTGCGTGTTTGCGGAAATGTTACGTTTATCTCTCTTGTTTTCGGACAACGCTCGCAAGTCGCATCGAGCAAAATTGCTATAACTTATCACACAATATGTGATATCAAAACGTCTTAATGAGAAAAATAAAATAACATATTAAAACAGCAAGTATTGCCTCTCGAATGTAACATGCCTTTAAAGTGTATAATAATGTACAAATCATTACATTTATTCTATATTTCACATTTTCTCGCATTTCGCATTTCTCAACATTTATTACGTGTATATTAAGGATACTGGAAAGTTGTGTCGTTTTTATAAACATTGCAAATATAATTTTATAAATAATACAATGCACAATTAATGTAATTTTACTAATTTTAATTAATGTAATTAGTGTAATTTTGTTAACATGATTTATTATTCAATAATACAATAGTCATCATTTTCTATGAAAGATCCATTTATTTATTAATTTTTTTCTTGATTCTGTAACATGACATGCTTAATCACATATAATGAAATAGACGCAACGAAAAAAATAGAAAACTAGGACAGAAATACTCTTTTATTCATTCCATCGATCTTTTTCGATCAATAGAGTACTTACGAAAAAAGTTTTGTAAAAACAAATGATGTCTTATTACTTTATCTACATTTTTCGAATCAAAATTGATTAGTTTTTCGAGAAAGAAATTAAAAAATAAATAAATGGACTGCCATGAAAACGATGGCAATTATATCATTGAATAAATAATTATATTAATAAAACCAGATACTATTTACATTATTTATAAAAAAGACATTACTTCCCCCTAATATTAGCCAAATAATACATGATCTCTAATATCACAAAGCGAGTATATATATTTAGCTCACACATTCCGCAGCCACGTCTTCCTCTGTACACTCGAAGAAACATTCGGTGTGCCAATAGAAATTTGTAATTAAAAAGTGGAGCTGTTAACGAAACACGCGCGCGCAGCCTCACGTCACGTTGGATAACAATAAAAATTTGTGCCGTTTCTCACGGTCGCACGCTAATGGCCTCACGAACATTCCTGCACGGTGCAACTCTTTCGAGACGCCGCGCTAATTTTATCCCGTTAGGCTTGGTGAAGCGAATGACACGTGGCGATGTAAGTGTCTCTTGAAACTAATGAAGTATAATGTACGTAACGTGACGTCTCCATCCATACGTCGGCATTCTGTTATAACGTTATTCTCGCGACAGCTTTACTTCGTATACATCGCGCGATGTCTTACATCAACACACGTTCCGAAGGAACTCTTGGCAATCTTTGATCGAAGCGACATCGACGGTATCAACATTATTACACGTATTACGTCAAATACTTTCAAGAATACTCAAAAAACAAAGGGCAATGAGAGTCGACGCGGTTGTTAATGCGTGTCCATAATTCTTCTTGTTTATTAACAAATTAACATTAGATATGTTCAAACGTTTCGATCCGAGTTTGGATCATCTTCAGCGAAAAAAAAACAGTAAACGTAACTTTCTCCCTATCACATAGCGTTGTCAAATGTATTTTTGTTTGTCACAATCGGGTGGTTGTCCGAATGGTATGTACATCATGTGAAGCGAGGAGAAGAAATCCATAAATAGCACGCAGAATTAGTCAATAATTTATTATTGGAGATATTCGACCGTTAATGTAATACATACAAATTGAAATAAGAACGCCTTCTACGGTCAAGCTGGATCTTAGTGCTTTTTATAAATTTTACTTGTGTGATTTTTATATACCTTTTTTCAAATTCAACCGACTACGCGCCGAATAATTTATTGTTGTGACCGTGACACTGACGAGAACTTATAACGTTCAAATTCGAGAGATCTGTAATTATTGCGTCTTATTAATGTTAATTTAACTGTGTTACCGTCAACGTTTGTAATATTTATTGACTAATTCTGCGTGCTATTTATGGATTTCTTCTTCTCGCTTCACATGATATATCATTCGGATAACTACCCAATTATAACAGACAAAAATACATTTGACAACGCTAGGTGATGGGGAGGAAGTTACGCGTTTACTGTTTTTTTTTTTTCACTGAAGATGATCCAAACTCGGATCGAAACGTTCGGACATATCTAATGTTAATTTGTTAATAAACAAGAAGAATTATGGACACGCAATTAACAACCGCGTCGACTCTCATTACCCTTTGTTTTTTGAGTATTGAATTTTGTGAGTCCTTAAAATTTTTTAACATTCAAGAATCTTTCAATTTGCATTAAATTTCTTCAGAAAAAGTATCGTGTATCCTATTCAACACGTATCTTGACGTATATCGACAGAAATTGACTGGTCTCGCGATTAACGAATATCCAACTTCCGTCGACCTCAAGAAGAATCTGGCACATCTTCCAGTTAGTATCTCAATTGCTCACGGATCGGCTACCGCTGCCAGTAGAATCTTGCCTAACAATATTCACTCTCATCGGTAGCATGATTCCCTGGGCAGCGATGCCGTAGTGTTCATACGCGTCTTTTCCGTAAGCCACGTTTACTTCCTCGGTCCGCTGACCGGGTTTAATTACGTTCGATGATGAACTCGCCGGCGAGGTGGCCGAGGATGCGCCCTCGATATTCTGCAGCGCGTTGAAGCTCTGCATTGCCAAGTGGGAAGTGGCCGAAGTCGTGATTTGGGTTGCAAGTGGCGGTGAGCCTTCGACTCGGCTAGGCAGAGCGCTGTTAGGAGGCTGAGGGTCAATTAGAGATCCGGGTGCTCTATCAGCTCGCGCGACCGATGGAGCGACTGATCTCGCCGCTCGCGAAGTCGATAACATAGCAACGGAGGGATTGTCCACTCGATTGGCCGTCATCGGATGCGTCTTTGCTGACGCACGTGGCGAGTCCTCCGTTTCTGACGTCCGTAAGACTGTCGCGGACTGTGCTCTTTTCGCCAAATCGGCGCGAGTCGATCGCGTGTTCGAAAACGGCGCCGTGTGAGCGCGATTTTTTCTAGCTGGGATTTGCGGGCTCATCGGTACAACTCTCCCTCCGCTATCCGGAATGCCCGGAGTGGTTTTAGGCGGCGATTGTTTAACAGGGACAGTGGCAACCGGCTGCGCGGAAAGCGGTGATTCGCCTCGAGAGTTGTCAGTGCTGGTCCTAGCCGGATCCTTGACGTTTCGGCCGTTGGCGCTGGGCACGGACGATTGAAGGTTGCTCGAGAAATTATTCGTCGTCGGCGATGCGTCGGTGGCGATGTTCACCGAGTTTGCGGAGAGATCGTGGGTCCGATCGTCGCCGTTCTTCACGGCGGCGAGCTTCGGATCGCCGTTGGGGAAGCTGGCGAAGCGCGCGATTGTTTCCCGTTCTTCGGCCACTTGAGGAGCGAAGGGTATTTTCCTTTCGACGGGCTTTACGGGCACTCTGTTTTTCGATGCGGCACGACTCGTCCGCTTCGCGACCCTACTGCCTCTTCTCTTTCTAGGATCGTTCGTCGCGGCGCTCGGGCGCCTCTCCGGAAAGTGTCTGCCTCTCATGGAGACTGATTCTGTTTCCTCGCTTCCGTTTCCGTCATTTTCCCTATTTTCATCCTCATAGAACTCCGAGTCCTCGTAAATGTCCGACTCATCCTCCTCGTTCTCCTCGACGATCGCGCTAGCCTGTATCCACTCCCTGATACGATCCTTCTTCTTCGAATGGTCCACCGTCGTCTCGATGCCGTACGTCGTGAGAGTGTGGAGAAGTTGATTCTTCTCTTCCAAGGAACTATGGAAGCTGTACATAGACGGACAAAGCTCGTCCCTCTCGTCGGCGCCGCCTGCAGATATAAAAACGAGTGTCGCTAAGATATCGTGACAGATCGCCGATACTATCGCGATGCAAAGTCAACTGACCGTTCAGAGCTTTCTCGACTCCGAGTTTCGCTAGCCATCTGTCTTCTAAGTATTTATTTACTTCCAAAACGCTGACTGGCCGCTTTTCAGCCTTTGGGTCCAATAGCCTCTTGAACATTCTTTAAGAAATGTCAAATTACTTGTTTATTTACGCTTTGTCATAGTACAAATATATAATTAAATTTGTATTACACTCTTAATCATGTATAGCCAAAAATTGGAGGTGCACGTTGAAATAAAAATCTTACGTGATTATAAGAGACAATACCATATAAAAAATAAAAGGGAAAATAGTATCTCAAAATCAAGAGTTCTTCATACCAAAAAAATTGTGTTCATATATTTCCGACGTAAAGTATTCTTTAAAAAATACAATTACTGTAGTGAGATTTGAATATCAACCTCTAGACCTCTAGAGCCCATTTTCACCAATATTAATTTTGATCTCGGTTCAACTCTCAATCTTTGTCCTTTTTAGTTCTAAGAATTGGAAAGAGATAGAGTAAGTTGAACCGAGATCAAAATACAAATATACATCGGTGAAAATGGACATACATAGATCTCTCGTGTCTCCTACATTACGTACTACACCATTTCTTCACAATCGATAAACATGTTATATATTTTCTATTTATAATAAAACCAACGCGCAATTTATAATTTTCTAATAATATAATTTAGTATTATAAAAAATAAACAATTTGTATAATAATAATGTTAAATTTGTATAAATAATATGCTTCTTAAGACAACATAAAATTACTTCTTCTCATACTATATAATACTACGTATGAGCAATATTGTATCTCCTCAAGAAAAATACTGTGAGTTAATAATCAAATTCATAAGTTTGATACCACCAATTATATTGTTAAATTCATTAAATTATTACAAGTGTTCCGTACCTCGTTCTAATATACTGGAAAAAATACTTCCTATCAATGTGTAATTCGAAATGTTATTTCCACTTAAACTAGTACTCGAATTTATTATTTACAAAGAAGTACTACTAGAGATACATGATTAAGAATGTATAAGTTATTCTTGATAGTTTGACTTGGACTACTCTAAATAATTTCTACTCTTGATAATTTGACAATAAACAAAAACAACTCGTGATGAAAAGTAAATGACTAACTACACTGAGAGAAAAAATTGTAGTGATCCAATGGTAATTATAAGGGGACAACCATACAAATTTTGTTAATAGAATTATATTATAGTTATTGCAACTAAATTAATGGTTAAGAGAACTAATACAAATTAGTTATTATATAATAATATATTATATAATATAGTAATTACAACTATTTTGTATTAGTTCTCTTAATCTAGTTGCAATTAATTTAGTTGCAATAACTACAACATAGTTCACTTAACTATATTATAATTCTATTAATAAAATTTGTATGGTTGTCCTTTTATAGTTGCCACCAATACAATTTTTTCTTTCAGTGTATATTGTACGTATTAGGCGTATTCGAGATGCACGCCGACATGGCGCTTAATTTCGCATTCTCGGATTCCCGAGTGGAAACCCACCTCTGCGCCCGCGAGCTGATCAACTGAAATAATTTCGGTTTCTTGGCGATGTTGAGCGTCGCGTTGTGCCAGTTTTGATATCTTGTGTAGCGTGGATCATCCATCGCCGCCTTTTGCCATGGCAGGCATCCGGTCAGGCAGACAAATAGGACAATGCCGAATTGCCAGACATCGTGCGATGTGCGAGCTCTGAAAGTCATCCGTCCGTCACTGTTAGAAAGTAATATCCCCGACGACCAACATCTCAAATATCATTCATACCCATCCCATCACGTTTCTATTATTCGAAATTTAAAACAAAAATTTCAGAGTAAAGAGAATAAATAAATAAGAATTTTGAAACTACAGAAGAGAAGCAGAAGAAGAAGCAAAATCGAATGCCCATTTTTCATCTTATAAAAATATAGATTTTCGTAATAATAGAACAAAATTACGATGTACTATTGATATATTTATATTCAATAATAATTTTCGAAGAATAAGATCCGTCCAAATCAATTTTATTCTTCCTTTTCCTTCTTTCAATTTCTGTGCGCATAAATATCAATGACATCAGTAAAAATGTATAATACACAGAGTTAGGCAGTAATTAAAAAGTTAAAAGTTAAATAATAAAGTTAAAAAGTTAATAACTTAATTAATTTTAAATGAGTTAATTTTTACTACTACTTATTTTTAAAACACATAAATATTAACTAATTAACTTATTTCCTAAATTAATAATTTATCTATATGCCTTTCCATAAAAAGACAATATTTCTTTGTTATTTTTTATATAATTTACAAATAAAATATTAAATTCATTTCATGATCTATAATATATTATAATTGTTTTATTATTTACAGTTATTTATCTAATTTAAAAAAATTACGGCATTCTAATTTAATATAAATAATGTTTTTCAAAATAAACTTTTAATTTAACATTTAAGTTAGTTTAACGCAGAGTTGTTGTTAACTGAGTTAGTTTTTTGTTCATGCAAAAAATTGATTTTACAAGCCATTAATTTTAACTTCATGTAGTTAAAAAAATATTAACTTAACCAACTCTAATAATAGACATAGGATCAATCACATCACATGTATATAATTACTTGTACGTCTCGTCAGTGTCGATCCGTAATACCTCGGGTGGCGAGTACGGCAGCCACTCGTTGTGCCTTCGCACGACGGTGTTGACCCGCCTGGTCTCGCCGAAATCACAGAGTTTGATACGCGAAAAGTCACTACGAAACACGAGTATGTTGTCGAGCTTGATATCGCGATGTACCAGCTCGCGACTATGTATGTGATGCACCGCAGCGGCGAGCTGTCTAGCCACTCTCTTCGCATGCAACTCGCCCAATCCCGTCTCCGTCACATTCGACGTGAGATCGCCTGAAAATCGATGACACTGCAGTGTATGTAATACATGACACTGAGATTTTATTATGTATTATAATAGCAACACAAATGTTAATTATGTTCTTTGCAATAACACTTGTATAACACTTTATAAGTGACATTGTGTCTCAGAAAATATTATATTTAAAACTACAGCTTAGCCTTTGTTTTGTTACACTGTCAAAGAAGTACATAAAATTGCATGAAAAACAATAAAAATTTATATACATGTATATATACATATATAATTTATATATATGTATATATATAATTTTTACATTTTTGTTTACTTTTATATTATATGCTTTTTTGACAGTGTACTTATATACACAGTGAAAGCTAATGCAATTTAATCTATTTTGAGAAATGCAAAAGTTTATTTTATGGTACAAATTCATTAAATATTGTAATTTTTTAAAGAGAAAACTTGATTGAAAATAAAAATAAATTAAAATTTAATCACAAAGAATTAAAGAAATAATAGTACAAAATAAAATAATTTAATTCCAATAAAGTTTTTTAAGATAAAAAACTCTGTTGTTGCTAAAAACTTCTAAATATAATAAAACAATAATGTTCGCACACATACACAAACACACATAGATTAAGTGCATTGTTATATATAAATTATTTTCATTATCTTTCTTATTCGCAATGGCAAGTTTTTTTACCTTACAACATTTTTTTATTTGAATTAAATTATTTTTATTTGTACTATTATCTCTAAGTATAATTAAATTTTATATTTCATTAAAATGTATGTATCTCACTTGACATAGGAAGACCCTTGAATAGAAATACAAAGATACGTACCATTTCAATTTTAATTTTTAAAAGTAATACAACATAGTTATGTTTCGGAGAAATATACATACTCTTTTTAACTAATGTAATTTAAAGATTTCATACTTTTTTTAGAAAAATATATATATATAATTTGAGTTAAATAACACAATTTTATAATCATTATTTTTTCAAAAAGAATTAAAGATATTACTACTTAAGATTTCGTGGTACGACAGTTTTATTGAGAAGTACACACATTTCACATCTTTTTTTAAATAGTAATTTGGATTTTCTTTTTATGACGAATTGTTATATGCTCGCACATGGTTTGAATATTTATCGAGATAAAACAAACGCTGTAACTTACTTGAATTAAAATCTAGCTCTGTGCCAATTTACGCGATTAAGAAAATGGATTGCACAACGCGCGGACTTAGAATTCGAAACTAAAGAGTTAACGAACGCTGTTGATTCACAAGGCGCATAAAAAGTCGGCGCGCACGTGCATGCGAACATCGTAAAAAATCTCTCACCGAGCGGGGCGTATTCCTGACTAAAAACGTAGAAGCCGGCTGTCTCGAACGCCACATCATAGGTGGTTATGATGTTCCTGTGCGCCGACAGATGTAATCCATAATGAAATTCCCGAAAGAAATCCGAGATGCCGGTGTACGCCTTCGGCAGGGCTTTCAGCACCATTTCGGTTTGCGTGCTGCGATGCTCGGTCAGCAGGATTTTGCCGAACCATCCCTCGCCGACGATCTGCAGGATGTCGAACTCGTCGATCAGATTCACCTGTCCCAGAGAATAGTTAGCTCTCGACGCGCTGCCGTACATGACGTGGTCGTGATCGATCGAGAGTTACGTCGCGCTGCTTTTCGAGCCGCGAATGACGGATGAAGTGCCCGGGCGTTCTCCAGCGTTCGGATCGGAATGACGCTCGAACTCGGGAGAGCTCCGGAACAAAGGATACAGCGCGAACAGACGGGCGGATGTCACAAGGGAAATGCAATCCCGATGGGAAACGTAGAGGGTTCTCGCGAGGAGCACGACGACGTTACGGTGCGTTATCCGCTGTATGCTGAATAACGACGCGACGCTCGTATACCCGACGCCGATCTCTACGCAACATCTATTTTTACCCCAACGCACGCTTCGAACGCACGTTTTCATCCCAATGCGAACTCGACACACAAGACGATTTCCCCTTAACACCGTTTCATTGAACCACATATCTTATTGCGAGCGTCTTTTCGATCGCATACTTAGTAATAGATGAGAATCGAATGAAAGCCGCGAATTTTTGCTTCTCCAGATAATGAAATTACTTTTTACTCTGATATTTGATGTAATAGAAAATGTTTGTATGAGTTAATACAATATAAATGGAATATTGCGGATTCTCAATATTATATATAATCTTATGAGTTATATTTACAAACGTTATTAATTAAACTGACAGTAATTAAAGTCAGCCGAGAGAGATTTAATTTATTCTCAAATATCACAGATACCATCAATTTCCCCATATTTTATCAGACACATGTACAATAAATAAATTATCTACCTTTTTATTATCGGGCATGCAAAGAATGTCTTTTATATGAAATAGTATTTAAAGGAAAGGACGGGGTTGTGGGATACCATTTTTTCCTTTCACAGCGAACACTATTGAGCTGTAATCATCCTATAATGTGTAGCTAGACTGTAACGAAGTAATTATAACGATTGCTCTTAGAATTCAATGCGGATTATAATATATGAGATACCATGATATTCCACCACCCTACATTGAGAGAAAAAATTGTAGTAGTGGCAACTATAAGATGACAACCATACAAATTTTGTTAATATAATTATAGTATATAGTTATCTGAACTATATTATAGTTATTGCAACTAAGTTTATGGTTAAGAAAACTAATAAAAAATAGTTACTGTAATTACTATATTGTATAGTATACTACAACTATTTTTTATTAGTTCTCTTAACCATGAATTTAGTTGCAATAACTACAATATAATTCACTTAACTATATATACTATAATTATATTAACAAAATTTGTATGGTTGTCCCCTTATAGTTGCCACCACTACAATTTTTTTTCTCAGTGTAGATATATTCCACGATCGCCGTTCTTGCTCTATATTTTAACTAAAATATTTCCAGGGAATTTACAAATGAATCTCAGATTTAATTTAGACACTCTGTGTCATCGTCAAGAATGCAATCACATCGTAGCTGTGATTCAATGTTAGAGATACAAAGTGATTCAATGACGACGACGACGACGACGAGTCACGGTCGCGAACGTGGTCGTCGTCGTCGTCGTCGTCACGGATCCTCTGTTAGGGAAACATTGGTGCGATGCCAGGCAGGAGAATGGCCGTTAGTCGAGCGAGCATAATGAAATGCTGCTCGTTCGCGAATCCTATTTCGGGATCTCAATGTCTCGAAGCTGGAAAAGCTCCGCTTGCCGCCGCCGTTACCGCCGTCGTTGTTTAGGCTTTATTCCCGAGAGACTTTAGGGACGCGAGGGACTTTAGGGAAATGCCATTGGGCTGACAAAGGAAAATCCAATTGTGACCAGTTTTCGTGGAAGAGAACGTGGAGAAGATACGGAAAGAATGGCCTTACCTTCTCGAGCTCGAACTCCCGTATTCTGTGAATGGATCCCCCGATCGCCTTCTTCATCCCGCTCATCTCGGCAATACACAGCTTTCTTTTTTTTTTATTTTTTTTTATTTTATCACCGAGAGTAAGTTTTTATGGCTCGCGATGACGCGCGGACTCGTTTGCGCGGCGACTAGACGTTACATCCTGTCGCTCATAAATCTCGCAGTACCATCGGTCATCGTCCCGAAAGAATCCCGCGCTCGATTCTGCAAAACGTTTGATCGATATGCGTGAGAATAAACGTTGTGACGCGACGAAAGGAGTAAATAACTAATAATCGCGTTACGGCGCGAATTACACGCGTTCGGCGCACGTGGACAAGATGAATAAGATTCCGGCAACGTTACGACAGTAACGGTGACGCGAATGGAAATATGTTACATTCCCCCCCATAAAATGAGAGCCTAACGAAGCGACATTTCGCTTTCCTACCGTTAACGGCATGAAATCGCGATTCTGCGGGTGCGTGCAATGCAGCCGGACGCCGGCTAGTATTTTTGTTCCGCGTACCTAGGGTTACCAGGTTTGAACCATATAGAAATTATAGAAAGAGTGCAAAAAAGTACAAAAATACATTTTAAGAAAAATGATTCGAGGTTCAGAAAGACAACATATAATTTTTTATATGCGTAAAATATAAGTATAATTAAATAAAAAAATTTTAGAACATAATTTTTATTAATATATTTTAATAAGTATAATATTTTAATTAAATGAATAGATTTATCAATATCAGAATAAACTTACTATAATAGAACATTAAACTGAAATATTAGACGTTTTACATGAGCTCAGTAATTAAAGCTTTAACAAAGTACTACAATATAAATATAAAATTTTAGTTATATATTGTTTTGCTTCGAACTTCCACTGATGGTTTTTTATTCTTTATAGAATAATTATAAAATTGTAAGCAATCAAATTGTTTAAAATTGTACTGTACCATTAATCAATTTTTTACAGACTCTGCAGTCAACCTATTTCTTTCGTCAGTCCACTGGGCGTTTATCATACTAAAGATTCTTTCAGTATTAGCATTATGACTTGGAATTGCAAAAAAGAATGAACATATTTTTAAAAATTCAGAGCTTGAATGTTCATTTACTTGTTTAAAATAGTCTACCCACTTATCCGACGATATTTTCCTTGAAAAAAATTAAGTTAGAAATGTTAAATAATCTGATTCATTTGTCAGTTCTCAAAAAAGAGTACATTTGGCTTCGATAAGTGAAAAGTAAGAGTACGCTGTTTTGTGACCTTAAAAAGAATACATATACTCTTAAAAGAATACAGAATGGTAACCCTACGCGTACCGATTGTTGCGCAAGCAAGCTGAGAAGCTGGGCGAGAGCGGCCGCAAATTTCACACGACAGGAATGCACACGGCATATATATGCATATGATATTTGGCAGATCGCGCCCGGATCGACAATACATATAAGATGAGCATTTCCGAAACATTTCTAGCAATTGGAAAGCTTATATACGTGCGATCCCGTTGACGTAAGGGCGTTGCAACATATTTCGTGAATAATGAACCGATTAAGCGGTATTTCCGGGTTTTCTCGTGACCCCTCGTTCGTTCCAATAAAAATAAACGTCCACGTGCACGCATCTCTTCGTCTCGTCGCAAGACACATGCCACATGTACGGGAATTACGATGTTTATAATGTTCGAGACGTCAGACATTTATTTGATCTTGGAATGGCAGCGATCTAATTAAATCCGTTCTATCTGGTCATCTTAACTCGCGACAAACGGAACTCTTGTTGCCGAACCATCGTCAATAAGATCGTCCCCTCATCCCTTGTAGAACGTGCTTCCGTACGAAAATCGAGAAGACATCCGCAAGCAACAAGCAACCAACAGATGCATTTTATTCAAATCCCATTCCTATCGGCGAACGCGAACTTACATTGATGGAACTCGCGAATCGATCCCCCGTAGTTATTTGTGTAAGCGCCGTTCACGATTCACGGAAACGTGAAATGCGAGCACGCACAGCACGCGGGGTTGTCCATACAAATTTATAGATCGCTTGCACCTTCCCGTTCTCGTAATCCGTTCATACGTTGCTGCATCGGGGAAGCACGAAGGGGCACAGTGTTAACACCACCGAGGAAGAGGGCAACATCCAAGAGGGCTGAAATCCGCGAGGAACACGGACACGAACGCGTCTGGAGAATCCAGACGGTTGAGAGATAAGTCCGATATCTTTCTTCCTGTCTCGCAAGTCGCGCAAGTCGAGCGGCCACGCACCTCGAATGATCTCACGACTGGTCTGCCGTGTTCGGTGCACTGTTTGCCTGTCTGCAGTATTTATAAAACGCTAACCGGAAAGCGCGGCTGGCGAGCTGATCTTGGCGTCTTGCCGGTTTGCCCGTGCACCACCTCTTCCTGAAGGCATGCACCACGTTACGGTCATTGGTGAACCTAAACTCCATGCCAACGGGATTTGAATCCGGATAGCATGGAAGCAATAGATTAAATTTAAAATAATCGGTTCGGCTTTACTTTAAAAAATCCTATTTGTGATTTAAATAAGAAAAGAATTTAACCCAAGAGTCAATCATTAGTCAATCGAAGCTATTATAGCGACCTGCCTGAGTAAAAATTTTTCATGTATAATTATATACATAATCTATATATTATATACAATTATATATAATTATATACAACTTTTTATTATTAAATATAATTATGTATAATCTATAGATTACGTATATTATATATATATATATATATATATTTATGTATATATATTTATGTATGGACATATTTGATTTATAATTACATACAATTATATATAAAAATTTTTTTCGGGATGTTGGTCTAAATGACGCTAAGGTATGTGGNCATATTTGATTTATAATTACATACAATTATATATAAAAATTTTTTTCGGGATGTTGGTCTAAATGACGCTAAGGTATGTGGGTTTACTAAGTGGATACAAGACATTTACATTGAGTAATAATAAATGCTAAAATGATAATTTTTTTGTGATGAGCCATGCGATATCTCATGAAGTGTGACTTCAGTTTTATTTATACGCGAAAATAATTGCGAATGTATGCACGAGATCAAAGAATGGAACAATAGCGCGGTCACTCGAGAAGGTATTTTCTATACAAACTTTTTTTAAATTAAATTAAGTTAAAAACAATGGCTTACAAAATTAGTTTAGAATATACGTTTTATCCTTAAATAGTTCGCCTATGACCTTTCTTTATTATTATTTTATTTTTAGACAAACAAGCCTTTTTTAATTATTGTTTAAAATTAATATTTTATTAAACAATAATATTTTATTTGTAAATTAAATTTATATGAAATAACAAAAAAATATTGTTATTATGAAATATACTTTTTCTTTTATAATATTCCTTTTTTACATAAATTTTTAACTAAGAAAAAGTTAATAAGTTAAAGGTTTATGAATTTTAAAAATAACTAGTTGAAGTTAAAAATTAACTCATTTAAAATTAACTAAGTCAAGTTAAAAGTTATTAATTTTTAAATTTTCTTATTTAACTTTTAACTTTTGAACTAGTTACTATTCAATCCTGCTTCTACATGACTGTGAATTGTATAATGTTTTAATCAGCAGACAATGCTTTTTTAATTATTTTAAATGTTTTTTAATTATTTAAAAAATGTTGCAATGAAGAATAAATAGTTAAAAAACATTTAAAAAAGATTGTCTGCTGATTGGGATGTGATAACAATGAGATTTTAAAAGAAAATATTTTTATTCTTGTTATCAATAAATACTTTCAATTACCACTTTATCGATAATTCTATCGTATAACAATTTTTACTATTTTTTACACACTATGAAAAATACAATAAATTCGTAATGTTTCGTGAACGCAAAAAATTGTCATATCGGTCACGCATAGTTGTATATCATCGGCCCATTTATTTTTACATCGCTTACACATATAATACGAATTTACAAGCGAGCAATAAAATTAAATATTTATCTCGTCACCCAAAACGTATGACATATTGCGTAACTCCAAAATCAACATAGCCGAATTTGTAATATTCACCGAATCAGTAAATCTGGTTTCCCTGGGTATGGACCACATCGATCATGTTTCGCCAAGGTACTCCTTCATATTTTTCAATGAACAATATTAAATGCTAATCATTTTCGAGAAACTTATAAATTCACCATATAAAAATCATCTTTATTTTTAAAATCATTTGTAAGAATATTTTGTAAGAATATTTTTGTAAGAATATTTTTGTAAGAATAAAAGATTAGATACGCGAACGTTTCAAGGTTTTTCGCGAAGAAACATTTCGACAGAAATCAACAAACGATCATTTTCCGTCGCATATTTAGATAGCATCAAATACATCCATACGCTTTTACCATATTGAATACCATCTTACGACATCATGCGGGGATTCACAGAACGTCATCAATAAGGATTAACCGACCGAGAATGTTAGTTTTTCATTAAACATCATCTATGTCCATGCAAGATTACGATAACATTAACATTTTCTACATTTTTTTCTAAAAATCATCCATTTACATCATTTATCACATTTTAATAGCGGTAAATACTGGAAAAATGCAACTGAACAATTGCATTCTCGATCAACAGCAAATCTCAACCTTCAATAAAAAATTTCAAAAGTATATATATATATATATATTTAATTACATAAAAATGTTTGCTTGATAAAATTAATATAAAATTATTAAAATCAATAAAAAATTAAAAAAAACCATCATACAGTAACGCCCTCTCGACGAACATTACATCTATAACGAGAATCCGGTACGGATGGTATTAAAGACTAATTAAAAATTACGTTAAGATTAAATTAATTTAAATTATATTAAATGTTAATTTTGAAAAGCATTATTCATATTAAATTAAAAATTTGTAAATTTTGAAAGTTAGATTACCCAATAATAAAAACAATAATATAAATACATATATGTATAATATGGACTAGCAAACTTTAATAAATGTTTTATTTATTATAAATTAAGTTTGTATGTAATAATAATAAATATTAATTTTTATGTAGAAATGTATTTCTTTTTTTATAATTTTTTTCTTTTACATAAATTTTTAATTTAGGAAAAATGTTAATAAATTAAAGTTTATGTGTTTAAAAAAAAGTAGTTAAAGTTAAAGACTGAATCATTCAAAATTAATTAAGTTAAACATTAACTTTTAAACTTTATCATTTAACTTTTAACTTTTTAACGATAACAGTTACTGCCCAACCCTTTCACTATAAAAAACACTTATTCTGATTAGAGTTACTTGATCAAAATTATTTTCTTCGATCAGTGTTGCCATTTTACTCATCTACGTTTACCCTTAATCTTTAAAATAAAACGCGCTAAAAATTCGAGCTAACACTTGCAATAAAAGAATGAATATTTTTATTTAAAGTACAACCTCGTTTTCCTCCAAAACCTAACCTGATAGAACATTTTTATTTCTGCGGATTCGAATCAACGTGTCAAGAACTGTAAGAAATTTATTCTGATTAGAGTTACGTAAATTAAAATTCTTTTTGTTGATCAGCATATCTCCTCGAGGTTTCGTAGTTCGCGCCACCGCGGATTCGCGACAGTGCCCGAGTTCGCCGCGAGATGGCGGTCGCGCCGGTCGGGCCGGCTGGCT
>QKQZ01026692.1:0-29174 GCA_003595255.1 Solenopsis fugax
TATATATATATATATATATATATATACAGTAACGCGATAAAGATCTCGATCGTCGATGTAGGAACGCCCACCAATAATCGCATGCAAATCGGTCTTAGCACTTACCGAGCGCGTGCCCGTGAAAATCACGCGAACCGAATACACGCAAACAGGCGTATTTTTCTACATCGAAAAGTATACAAATCAAAAGTCAGCATAAAAAAATACAAGTCGATATAAAAAAAAGGATTATAACGTTTGTTTAAGGATGTATGGGTGGTATCTCAAAAACGTTACCAAGAATGTAAAAAATTTCACAATTGTTCTATTATTACGTTTGTGTGTCTATAAAATTAGAATACAATTCTCTTATTAGATTAAAAGTTGTTTAATTTTTTATTTATTCTTGAGCTTATAAATAATTTTCAAATAAATTAGTAGATCTGCATCAATTTTTACACAAATATTTATTAGAGTTTCGTTAGTATATGTAAAAATTTTGATCTAATTCGCTATGCTTCTTTCTCATCAAATTTACAAAAATTGCATTTTTTTGCAAATTTGATAAGAAAGGAACATTGAAAATTAAACCAAAATTTTTATATATACTAACAAAATTCTAATAAATATTTGTGCAAAAATTGATTTAGATCTGCTAATTGATTTAAAAGTTATGTCTTTTAAACTGCAAAATATAATCATTTTCGTGACAAAAATTACTATAAACCATCAATTTTTCGTTGTTTTCTTCGGAAAAATATAAATTTTTATTTTATAATAACTTTTGTAGCGAAAATGAATATATTTTGTTGCAGTTTTAACTTTTAGCTCGGACTGTATAGCCAGAACATCCTTAATTCGTTCATTAAAATAATACGATTATTTACAAATTGAAATAAGAACGCCTTCTACGGTCAAGCTAGATCTTAGTGCTTTTATAAATTTTACTTGTGTAATTTTTATATATCTTTGAAAAAAGGTAGCTTATATTTTTTTTATGCTGACTTTTTATTTGTATACTAAGATCTAGCTTGACCGTAGAAGGCGTTCTTATTTCAATTTGTATGTATTACATTAACGGTCGAATATCTCCAATTTTAATACGATTATTGTTTCACTAAATACTAAAGCGCGTTGGTAGCATCGATAAAAGTTTTTTTTAATAAAACAACGATGCGAGAAATCGGAAGATATAAATCTGTAGAGAGTTTCTAACTTTGAACTCCGAAAGGGAAGGCGGAGATGAAGAAAGTGCTGATAAATACGAACGAACCCAACGTAAGATGATATCGCTCAAAGATACCATGTATCAGAGACTGGTTGACAGACATTGGATACACACGGTATCTTCCGTCTCCCATCTGCCCCATGAAACAGCAATCCTGTACCAGTGAGCACGATTTGCATTCTGAATTCATCTACGTTTTTACCACGTTAATAAAAATTATGCTAACGAAGCACATCCGCGAACAAATGCGCAGCTACGGTAATTAACTCGAGTTTAGCTCGATTTTTTTTATACGTCTTTCGAGAAACAGGCATAAATGTATTTTTCAGATATCCCTGTCTACTAGTTAAGACGAATCATATGATGCAATCGTTTCTCTAACAGTTCATATTTTCTTGAACGAACCTACATGCGATATGATGGTACTTAACGGATTAAAAATTCCGAGCCATCTTTAAGAACTGAACGTCTTGATTCTCTCTCTCTCTCTCTCTCTCTGAGAAACGGACCTCCCTGCCCCGAGAATATTGTATGTTAATTACGCATAAGTGTGAGCAGCACAAAGCCACATTGTGCGCAAGCCCGCGTACTCACGCGCGTCTTTTTCCCAACGCCGCGCCGCGCCGGCCCGCGTGTGGGTGCGATGACGAAGCGACCCGTCTTTTAATTACCGTCGGATGCCGGGAATTAATTATTATTGCCGGGAGGCGGCCGCATCGGTTTGCCTACCCGAACGAGCCGATTAATCGAGGATTCGTTACGTTTTTCAGGGGAGGGTTTTTATTTTAACTGTCAGACGTTTCGTACGAAACCGTTGCGCGCGGTCGACCGATGTATTAATCACATCTGTATCGAACATTAAATATCCCGAAAGCGAATCCGCATAAATCAATCGTAAAACGCTGATTCAAAGAAGGTTGAAATACATCTGCAAATGCAAAGGAAGAGGTTGGTAGAATACCATTTTGTTTTTTTAGAATAACTTAGTATAAATATTAACGCGGCACGTAGTGAACACTAATGTCCAGTAACTATCTTATATCTAAATAGACTGAAACAATGTAATTTTAACGGTTGCTCTTAGAATTCAACGCGAATTATACGGGATATGATATCTCACCACGCCATATGTGTATCTTACGATCCCCATCTTTCTTCTATATATAAAAAAAATTTTTGCATTAATATAATCAGAGGAGAGTTGCTAAATGCATATCTCTTCAATGTTTTCTTTCACATATTTATTTAATTTAAACAACATTTGATGACAAAAATAAAAAATAAATAAGAAATAAATATAATCAAAAATTTAACAAATTTTATCTTGTTTTATGCATGCTTTCAACATTTTTTAAAATCAGATACATCTGATGTAAATTTTTCATCAATTTATATAGCTGATAATGTAATTGTGCAATTCTATTTTGAATTGTTATACAATATTTTCATAAAAGGAATTTGTTGCAGAATATTTTACATTCATTTTATTACATATTTACAATTATTGTAAAAATTAAATCGATATTTTTATAAAATCTATCAAGTTTTCCAACTCGTATCACTACAAATTTTACGACAATACATATAAATGACACTAGTGTAAGATTGATAAGTGATAATAAAACTAATAATTGCTATGAATAAAAATATGTCAACTACAAAAATAAATTTCAGCCAGTTTTGTTTGCTCTTACTTTTTCATTATTATTAATTATTGAATATTTACTCGCTTTTTCGATAAAGTATTAGTAAAATATTAGTTTTTATTCTTTATAATTTTAATTACTTTAATTCACAAATTCGATGTTTTCGAAGACGATATGATTTAATAGATTAAGAGATCACAGATACGTTTTAGGCAATTGGCTTAAAATCACATTTTTCGCAGTAAGTTACAAAAAAGATTATAACAAATTAATTTGTTATTACTGAAAGATTTAACATGCAACAATGGAGACCTGAAACATCAAGCTACAATTTCGAACTTTGATTTATATGCAAAATAGTATCAATGCGATATATAATAAAAAATAACTTACGCATTTGGCAAACTCTTCTAATATCATTTACAACATGGTACATCAAGGTACTGAGGAGAGATCTGTCAACGTTGTTTAGTCTGCGCTTTTTAAAATGCAACAATCCTTTGCGATTGTGATACTCGAGACATCCGGTAACTTTGATAACTTTGTATATGCGATATGCGACTGTCTGCTCGATAGACACTCTTATTACAATGACAACAGTCTTCGACTAGCAATCTGCGCTTAACGGGATTCGAGTCAACGTTCTCTCCGGCATGATTTACAGCACATGAAGTAATATCTTCGAAGGTAGTAGTCATAAAAAATATCAACTTTGTTGCGAAATATTGTGGAAAGTGGCATAAGTAGCATAAACATAACGTTTATGGTTTATTTTGCTCTCGTGATGCGATTATCGCTGCTAATTTCGCGCGCCGGGTTCTCCTAACATTTGATGAAACCGTTGATTCGCGAAAAGGTCGCTCTCGTGTAAAGTGAGGTCTAGAAAGGTCTCGGAAAATTATACCTGTGAATGTGTTTTCCCGTATTCAAACGCGCGTGCCTATGCGTGTCAGCGAGATTTTAATTGAAGGAATAGACAAAAAAATATAAATAACTTCTACGCCAATCTTTATATAAAAAAAATAAAAATGTCATTCTATAGTACTAATGTAACATCAGAATACCAAGAAAAATTTAAAATTTTATATTTTAACAATAGCAATATTTTAACTGTTATAATTTTTCTTTTTTTTATTTAAGTAATAAAATTCGAAAACCAAATCAATAATATCATGTTAAAATTACTCTAATAATAATTATTATTTTTTATTCGAAACATTAATATACATATATTATCTGTTCTCATGATTCTAATTTTGTTTCCTGAAAAACTTGTCTGTGTATAAAATACTCGTTAAGAATGTCAATATCGATACACTATACAGCTTTATTTCAGAAGTTTTATATGTAATATATATTCATAATAAATCGACAATTAATGTATATATTATACGTATAAATATTATTTTAATCTTTCCTAACCCATTATTCATTTTGATGGATCTATGAAATACTGCATTCTATTCTGTATTTTACGGCATTAATTTGAGGTACACATATACGTACTTCTTGCGTATATGTAATACAATTTTCATAGATTCATTACTTTCAATTAAATATGTAATTCATTACTCATCGAAATAATGTGCAGCAGCGGAAGTAAACTACATTGAATTACGTTGAAACTTGTACTGACCTGTAAAACACAAGTATATCCAAATTATAGCACTTTATATTGTAATACTAGTGTTTCAACATACTATAACGCGCATAAAATAGTTATAAATTATTTCTGTAACAAATAAAAATAAATGAGTTACCTCATTGCTGCTTCACCGTTGCTCGATGCCTCCCAGGCTTTCTCCTCTTTTTTCTCCTCCTCCTCTTCCTCTCAGTTTTTATTATTTTTATACACACGCATAATATCTGTAAAAAACAATTGCACATTACTTAGCACTTTCGACATTAACTGCACATTATATGTACTTCGTTGTATAGTAATGATGAAGCATATAAATATAAAAAAACAATAAGATGACAGTTCCAATTATGAGTCTTAATTATGGGTCACATTTGCAAAATTAAATGTTTTTTACAGACATACATTTATTAATAAAATTACAGAAAAATTTTTGCATTCTTTAATTTTTTGTAATTATTGCAATATGAAATTACTTTCTCAATTATTGCTGATTTTGGAAAAAAAAAACTGAAAGTTAATTTTTCTAATAAGCTCACTAAGGTCGGTATTCATAATCGTAATTTTCAATTTTTGATTAAAAGCGTAATTAATTACAGAGTCATTCATACAATCATTCATTTTTTTCTTTCAATCAAAGATTAAAAATTATTTATGACTATGAATAGCAGCCTTAATATTTCTTTAATAATTCCTTGAATTTTATGATACTCTTAGTAGATTATATTTAGTACACTAAACATAGAATAATATATTTTAAAAACGTACGTTAACATTAATGTACACTTAATTATGCTATAATTGGAACTCATAAACATTTTTAAATATTTTGGCAAAATTTACAATTGGTTTACTGAAAAAAAAAAATAGATATATATATTTTTGTAAATCACAATATATACTTATATTGACATTAAACTTTTTAAAATGTTTGATCGTTAAATTTACACGAATCACTTTAACCCGTAATTGAGACCGCCATCTTACGATCGTAACGAAACTGCGATATTCGAAACGTCTAGAAAATTAAAGCAAATGATGAATTTTAAACACAGAAAGACAACAAATCAATGATACAATTGATGAATTTTGTATTGATACTGTGTGATGCAATTAATTGAATTAATGGATAGCGATTAATTATCCAAAAATTCACAATGTAAATTCAGCACACATTTCAAATAAATCCCAAATAGTACACATATGGCTCGATATATCACGACTTCCTGTTACTTTTTTAATTCGATTCGATATCGATTCGCGTATTCTAATCTTGTGTTTATTTAAAGGGATAATTCTAGTTCGAAGGACTATTTTAAAAGGTTATTTTTACAAATTTTTTTGCTCTAAACTGAAAACATTTAGAGTATTGATGTTTTAGATTTATTACTTCTTTAACGTTATAAAAATTTAATTTTTAATCCTTATTTTAATATAAAATAAATATATATAAACTTAAAAAATCTTGTTTGTATTGTTCCAAATGAGGGTTACGTTTTTCGTGCTGATTTTAATCCAAAATTTATTTTCATCTACAGAAATGTGATTATCACTGAAATTTGAACAAAGCATTTATGGCAATGTTGAACAAAATGACCAACTAAAAATGAAGAACGGAATTATACAAGTTTTTAAACTTTTGCAAGCTGTAAAAAAACTTTTTAATATATTAAAAAAATCCTAATTCCAACCACAGCCACAAATATTACGAAGTTTTATTTCAAAGCAGAAATCGATTCAGTTTCTAAGAAAAGCCCGAAACAAGGTTGAAAAACATGGATTTGAGAAAAATGTATTTAAAATTTTACAAAAAATTTACATATATAAGAAGAATAAATTATTTGCAATATCATAAAATCATCTTTCTCCATAAAATCCATAAAATACTTCTTCCTCTTTCTCTTTTGATATATTGTTTAGGGACGAAGATCTTGATTTTGATTACAAACAAATTAATAAAGATCTTGCACGTTATTTTACGCGCGTTGTTACACTGATTATGAGTGAAATCGCTTTAGCCCATACCCTGCATTTTTCACGTGAAAATGACACTGTTCAAATTTCATTAAAGTGTTTTACATGTTTATTCTTAATAGTGTAAAAATTGAAAAAAAAAAATCGATTTTTGACCGTCAAACTGGAATACCCCCTTAGAAAAAAGACGTTTTACAATCATTAAAAATTTCAAATCACATTACGAGATGTATCTGAAAAATTGTGAATCAAATCGTTAAGGCATAACCATCGCTCATAAATCGCAATTGAACTCACTGATCCCCAAGTTCCTAAGATTCCTAAGTCGCTTCGTACTTTGAATAAATCACGCGAGATATCCCTTTCAGTAGACCTTGACTACGCTTCATTGTTAATCATGGAGATGATTAATTGCACGAACTGAACTGATTATTCACAAGGAACGATCGCGTTTCGAAAGATAAATCAATGACATATGAAGCGTCTCGCGCTACTACCTGCGTTGTTTTACTTGTATGATAGCGCAGCGACCTTTCATACATGTAGCACATGCATCGCATGCAGCAGAAAACAAACACCAAGCAGCGTGTCTGCCGATTGATTCCAAATATAAGACTGTACAATACTGTAAGTTCTAAATAATGCTGTGTTCTTTGCTCTAAAAAATCAATTTTGATAAATGGGTTATTATAATGGACTGATTTATTAAAGTTAACGTTTATTTATTACAGATTAAAAAATTCTTCTGATCAGAAAAATAATCATATAAAACAATTTATTATTGTTATTTTATGATACATTTTTACTATGCGATCATAGGATTTTATGAACGCAAGAAATTTTTTTTAGTAAACCAAGAAAATATAATTGCTTCGAAGGAATGATTCTTCGTTTAAAATCTAAATTTAAAGGATATTGTTCACCTTTGCTTTAGGATAAAAATGTGATGATTACACATTATAATTCATTATTCTTTTTTTTTTCAAATTTTTATATCTTGGAAAGAATAAACTTACATAATTTTTATAAATTAAAAAATAAATTAAGGAAAAAAAATCTGCTACATATCCGCTACATATTTAGTAGCTACATTATTATTTATATTATTTCTATAAAATGTACATATGTATAGCAGATTCGTTTTTTTCTTGATTGATTAAAATCATGATTTCATTCTTTTCAAGATACAAAAATTAAAAAAAAGACTAATAAATTATAATATGTAATTTTATCATGTTTCGATCGTAAAAAAAAAACACAAAGAATAGTCCTTCAAATTTAAATTTGTGCTCATTCTTTAACATCATATCTTGTTAATTCTTTTCAAATGAAACAATTAACCTATCATTGAAATAAATTCTAATTTTATATAAATACTTTTTAAACAAGAAATTAGGTAATTTATATGTAGCCTTTAAAATTTGCTATTAGTGTAATCAACTTATTAACTCATTATCATGTTTATACATTAATAAGATAAAAACTAAAAGACAAAATTAGCTAAGCAATAAAAATTAATATCGTTTGAACATTAATATTAAACAGATTGATATGATCACATATTAGGTTCTATCTTGGCCAATTTTCATATCTCGAAAACTATTGGAATTTCCCATATAAAAATTTTTGATCTTGGGGCTATATTAAAGAAACATTGTATCATGGAATGATATATGTAGTAGAAAAATTAAAATTGAATTATACAATTTATAAAAATAATCAGAATTATTTTTCTTAAACAACGAAATGTGTGGGCCAAAGAATTCGGTTTAGAAAATGGTCACGGTGCAAGCTTAATGCAACTAACTCGATAAACGTAAAAAAAAAACGGAGCCTGGAAGACGGAATATTCATCTGAAAGACGTGCCTTCGACACGGTTCACCGATCTCTTGAGACCGGCGTGCACGTGATTTCGTGCCGGGTTCCTGTGTTTCATTCACGAACGAACGCCCGGGGCGAGATACGGCGAATGTTAATGAGGCGACCGGTCAGCTGCTCCGATCCCGCGAGAGGGATAATCCTCCGTGGAAATTAAATTCCGGAATTCCCGTGATCCACCGGACGACTCAGGATGAGTCTTCGAAGAAACCCTTTTGCAAATCGCCCATCTCTGTGGCATTATGGAAATCATCCGCCTCTCGGAACGTTCCGCTTCCTACGCCCGATGTTACAATTATACGGCGCGATCGTCGTAACCGTGTGCGAAAGAAGCATGGTATTAAGAAAAGCAAAGTAGAATATGTTTCGCAGAAACCTCCTCTGAGTTATCTTGTTTCTCGATTGATAATAAATATCATGTTGTCAGTATATCGTGTAATTTTCATCGATCTTGTCGCGATTCGTTGCCACAAATTACTCCGTGTCACTTGCAGAGCTTAACGAACATAAGCGAGGAATGATCGAATACTGTTCACGCTGCGAAACCCGTATGTACAATCGCCATCGGCGACAACTCCTTAACGCTGACTTTATACCATGGGCGTGGAGTCGTATAAGCGCACTAGCTGCACCTCATAAACATGCCTACGCTATTCCACGCTGTCCTTTTCCGGCAAAAATTCTGAAACACGAGACCGACGGAACCTCGTGCCACGCTACTACCTTTCTACTGATGCATCCCTTAGGAAATGCAATCTCGTCCGATTATTGATGTTGAGTGCACGCAAAGAGAAACATGAAACTCGCAATGAACGCTCGATCCGATTAGAGAACAAACAGCAGCATAACATTTAATTTAATTTAATTTTCCAATATCATTAGAATACGAAGAAATTAATTAAAATATAAAAATTACTAAGAAACATTTTAATGAAAGTCCACAGTAGTGAGGCAGAAGCAACGTTAAAAAATAATCGTGAAGCAAATTCAATCTTATTTGAGATTACTGATGAAGTAATATCTAATATTTTCCGCGCAATTGAAGCAGCAAATAGTAAGAATATCAACCAATTTCGAAAGAGCGAGAGCGTTCTCCGTAGAACGTCCCACGTACTGAGACATGAAATTTATGACCACGATCTCTCGGTCAGACCATCCGTCAGAAACGATCGCGAATCTCAATTCTCATGTACCGACTTGACGGAGCTCGTCTCGCGGAGAAAGACGGAGAATGCCCCGTGCGGAGCTCGTATTACAAAGGGTCAGCGAGATCCGCGCACTTTATCAAGACAGAAAAAAAAAAGAGTCCCACGCGTATTCTTCGGCGTAATTTGTCGTGCGCGGATTCGTATCCTGTTTCGTAGAGCTTTACGACATACTTTAAACTGTTCTCAATTGAAAACGCGCCGATCTTTTCAACCAAACTAATTCGAGTTTCGTGTGTAATGTGGAATTTTTGTACGGAACTGTAAGATTCAACGAAAGTAATAATTAGCGGTCGATGACTGACAAGTAGGATTGTATCGCCTCCGGCCTTTTCCGCCGCCTTGAAAGACACCGCGGGAAACGACTGTCGCAATCCTGCCTTCTTAATGACATCGCGAGAAATGATTGTCGCAATCGTACCCTTGTGCTACCCCATGCAGCGAAAGGGCATTAATTGAGCGGCGCGCAACGTCGTGATTACGCGCGACTGCGGAATCGAATAAATAAAATCTTAACTGTGATTGATTGTCCGACACCGCCGACCGGACACACAATCGTAGCGTGTCGTTCCAAACGTTCATTGTCATCGATCTCGGTGATTGAGTATCGTCGAGTACGGCGATCCATTTAACGGAATTTTATTTTTGCGCTAACCGCATTAATGTACAGCTCGTACAGAAGTCTCGCGTAAATTAAGATTCAATCTTTCCATCTCGTATGGTGAAACTAACACTGAAAATATAATTTTGTTGCAATCAAAATTTGGTAGACCTAACCAAATAATTTGATTAACGTAGGCTCGACCAAATGTTTAATTACTTCAATTAAAAAATTTGGTTGCTTCTATTTAATTTCTTGCAAAAATATTTTTCTTGTCTTAAAGATATGTATTTGTGACAATAATATTTTAGTATATTGAAAAAAGATTTGATGACTATTATTTTGGTAATAGTTACCAAATCCAAAAAATAACTTATCTAAAAATAATTTATTATTAGAAAACTATACGTAACAAAATTTATAACTTGTATTTGCAAATTAAAATACACATCTCCAAAAAAAGAATATTTATAAAAATTTTCATGCTTTTATAATTTTATAAAATAAAAAGCTATACAACATATACATATATAAAATATAAATTAATATAATTGGAACAGAAATACAATTTTTTTATAAAATCCAATTACTTAATAATTGTTTTGTTAATAACGAATTTTAAACTGAAAAACATTAATGAAAAATATTAAGAAAATAATTGGATTGCGCTGACAAATAAATTTGTGAATTTTACTGTTTATAATAAATTTGATAAATTTGAAATAAAATATTTTGTATTGCCAATCATAATATGTGTACCAATTATTTTGGTTGCAAGTAAAAAAATTAGTTTTAGTAAAAGAAAAAAGTTTTCCAGTGTATAGAGATCGGAAGATATCTTTATAAGCAAAAAAAGTTCGCGAACTTCGTTCGATTCTTTCTTCGTAGTTTTGCAACTCGTCCATATCCGGTGCAGAAACATCGAGCGTTCTTCGCGTAATACGTGTAATATGAATGCGCGGTACGTATTATATAAACGTAAAAGTTGAGTTTTTTAATATACCCTTGCACTTCCGTGTTTTGCAGCATATTGCAGCTTCGATCTTAAAGTGTAATAATACTCACGGTTAATTTTCTTTCTACGGAAATGGTGTAATTACGAGCGCAACATGGTTATTTGTGATGTGACGCGTGTCGCAGAGAATTTCTCTCACAGGCTTTTCCAACTTTCAATTAAGCGCTTTCAATTAGTCAAATTCTTATTCCTGGCGCGGCCACTGATTGTGAGTCGAATTCGCTTCACATTTTAACGACAAGAAAGAAAATTGATAGCCAACCTTGTCTATCTTTTCATAGAAGATATAGTAATAAAAGAAACGGTCATAGACATCTGTTAAAAATATATGAGCAACGTAGAGTTAGATCCACTGTTTATATTTAAAAAATGTCTTACAGTAAACGTGTGTATAACATGTGTAAATGAATGTGTAAATGAACGATAATACGTCACAAAACAAATTACTCAGACACAGAATGTTGGGAATATTTTGCGCTATAAATTCTCCTAATACATGTTAAAAATTCAACTATATTGGTTCAATATTTATTTATAACACTAGTTTATTTAAAAATCAAATGTATTAATATATTTTCAAAATTTAAAATTAAGATAAATACCAAAAGTTAATGACCTTAACAGCACGATTATAGATATTTGCACAAATTAAAGTGCAAACTTTAAAAGCCACACGCATCATATCGTCCATTTCAGGAAACATTTTTTGTCAAGTTTAAAGCTTTAACGTACGTTTTCTGCTCTAGAAATTCAGACATCGCAAAATTGCTGAACGACCGAAACAGCGTTTCAATAAACAAATGTTACAAACTACTGAAGCAATATAACTGAAATTTATAAAATATATTCAAGAAAATATAATACTAACATGATAAAAAAATTGACACACGTAGAAGATCTTTTTTTTTTTAACACATACTTATAATTTTTATTAATGAGAGAAAACTCGATTGGAAGTGAAAACATTTTGCCATAATACATTTCCATCAATATGCTTTTAATTTGCATAAAATTATATAATATATCCCAATATCCTGTGTGTGCGGACAACTTATTTTCGTGATATAAGATTATCTTGTTTACTTAATACTATTCGGCGACAATTTCATGATTTGTTACAAGCATTTTCAGACTTCGATAAAAAGATAAGGATAAGAGATAAATTTTCGTTTTGTTGCAATTTTATTTAAATATATCTTTCGATATAATTTTATGAACAATAAATCAGTGAATTTTCTTTTCAATTTAAACACATAAATATGCTTCTGATGGAAATGCATCACTGGCTTTCATTTCCAATTAAATTTTCCCTTAAAAAATTATAATATTTGCTAAATATGTAGCATAAAACAAATTTCCAATATCCTGTACCTGGACAATTAGTTTCACGATTGTATTTTAGAACAGACAAGAAATGTCTGAATGAGATTAAGAAATTAGTAGTCAGCTGGTGTATCTCTTGAAACTGCTGACCGGGTGTTCGATATCGTATCGAGGGCCTATTTATATCGAACGTCAATTCCATGTCAATTATTAAAATGACGACCGATCAGATCGCGTCAGATGCGAACAGAAATCGGTACGTGCGAACCAGTGATGCGGGGCAATTAGAGCCGATTAAAGGCGGGCTAAATGCGGCCTGACGATATACGGACGGCTTCTACGCCGACAGCGTGTCAGTCGGTGAAACATCTAATTTGTTGTACGGCGGAGAGCACAAAAGTGAGCCGGGTTAATTGAACCCAATTAGAACTGGGTCGGGCGTGTACGAGTCGATAGTCTAGTTTTTTAAGCATAATGTTATGCAGCTTGTGGTCTCGTTGCTCTCATTCCGTAGCCCGGCGCAACGTCATCGCTGTGATGAGAACGCTCGTCCGTTACGTCCAAAGGTTCACTTGCGCATTTACAATTGACGTACATCGAACCAGTTATCCAACAAGTAAATCTCGTGAAAAGTTCGCGAAAGGGCAATACAGAAAATCGCATAACTGTCACTAACTGTTTTCTAGAGACAAAAGCTTCAAATAGCTTAAAGAGCTTTACATGAAGAGAGGCTCCCAGACAGTGCAAAGCCTAAAATCGGGCCACATAAGACGTCTTTAAAACTACTTTTGGAAATGTTTCTTTAAGACGTCTTATGATCCGACTTTAGATGTTTGGAACGACAGCTTCGCGATACCGCGCATAGTTATAACGAAAGAATGAAGCTGAATTAACTTCCTGTATACTCTGTGTAATGTTATTTACAAAGTTGCTTAATACGCATATCACGCGCGATCTTAATGCGATGTTATTTACTTGGCTATATCGCGAAACCATCGTATAACCGTTTTCCGCACTGCGGCGTTAGTAAATATTTAGCGAATAAATAAATGGCGTAGAGAAATATCTACCGACGAGTTTCTCGTACGTGTTTTTCGATTCTCCCGCGCATAATGTATCGTTTACCGGCATTGATTATGCGTATCGCGCGCCCGTTCTAACATTCTTGTAATGCTTATTCCTGATTTTATTGCAGACCACGAGCGTGGGCGGTGCCAGCGTAGTGGAGAAGCTATCGTTCTACAATCACACGGAATGCGAATGCAGGGAGAGGTCCGAATACGACACGGCGAACGATAGACCCGCGGACCAGAGAGTCTCCCGGCATTATCAGTCCTCGTCGCCCCCTCAAAACATAAAAAAACCACCGAGAAAATCGTAAGTCCGCAAAAGGCGTATCTTCAACAATTCGCAATTATCACTAAAAAAAAATAAAATAAAATGTCGACATTTTAAATCTTCCACTTGTATTATACCAGACTAGAAATTTTGTCAGATTTACCCAAGTATAAATATGTTATAAGGATCTGGCTTGATTGACGTTTTAAGGTAATCTTAAAAACGGTACATTTAAGAAAATCCTTATCAGGTTTGAGTACGGATGACATCTTTAAGGTTAAAATAATTAGAAACACATTATTTCGATATTCTTAAGTACATGTTTCTTTTAGGTTTATATTACTAGTATTTTCTAAGAATTTTGCTTTTTCATCCTTATATATATATATATATATATTTTTTTTTTTAAAGATCATTTTAGTAAGGTTTTCCACATCTGGTCCAAATTCGGATCATATGTACTTTATCTTATTATATATGTATTATGTTTTATATATATATTTTTTTGCATAATGGATCATAATTTGTAAAATTATGTATAAAATATATCATTATCGATACAATAATATCTACTGCCGCTCCTACTGCTGTTAATTTTAATGTTTAAATTTTATTCTAATTAGGGTAAACTTGATCCTTATTAGATAAACTTGCTTCACAATCGTGTTTCTGCGCTTAAAATATAATTTAAATGTTTAAGTGTATGATTTAAACAAATTTATCCTACTATTTCTTGTTAATAGCCTATATTGTAAGCAAATCCGATCCTTATAGAAAATATTAAAATAAATTTGTTTAAATCGTACACTTAAACCATATTTAAGTTGTATATTGAAACACGATTGTGAAGCAAGTTTATCTAATAAGGATTGAATAATTATACCTGATATAAACCTGGGAATATCCAGATAAGAATCAGACTACTGTTCTGCGTTACATGACTTAAGTCCCGATAAACTTATTATATCATGACCGTATCATGATGATGAAATAAGTTCAATCCGATTAAGATCACTGGATAAATTTCTAGTCGGGTATTCATAGTTTAACATAATAGTGCGGCATTCATAAGTGAAACGGTGCAGAACATTTCTCATTTATCCTACACTAAGAGAAAATTTTTTTAAATGAAGAAAATACATTTTCTTAAAACCATATATTTTGATGCATTTGTTTGTTCAGTTTAAATAAAAATACTAAGAAAAAATTAAAAAGTAAAGGCAATACGCATTGTGCGTGATCCAACAAATAATGTACGTATGTTGCATTTCGCAAGTTTCTCCTTGTACCAATTATTGCGTAATTTAAAAATTGTCTTTAGTTTTTGATTCTCCCTAATATTTACTTTTAAGTAAATGGATATATTAAAAATATAATTTTGTATTCTTATATTTTTTTACATTTAAATAATGATTTTACAAAAAAGCTAATAATATTTATTAGTAAACTTAATTAAACTGTTTTCCTAGATTAAAAAGTCTAATAATATTTTGAATATACAAATATAAATTTAACAATAAATTCTAGATTCAATATTTTCTAGAACTGACAAAAAAATTGATTAAAAATTATTTCATTTATTTACATAAATATTTCAGTTAAAAAATTTTTAACTTTACAGAAGTAAATAAAGTATTAGAATCCATCAAGTAAATAATTTTTTGTGTTAGGTAAAATTTTTTAAGATATTTTTTTCTCTCATTCAGTCAGTATACAACTGTTTCTAAAAATTTAATTTATCAATCCTATAACTGCTAAAAAAAAATTTACTTTAGATGTCGTTGCCCATCGGAATTTACACCGAGGATTACATCGGAAGGCGTTTGTCAGTGTAACTGCTACGAGAGCAACGAAAATTGCATAAAGACCAGACGTGGGAAGGGATTCTTTTCTCTCGCGGACAGAATGTGAGTAAGCCTACACGTCCCTTGCGACTGAAATTTCGTCGCCGAAACATTTTAATGCGCGTGCACGAATTTAAAAGTGCGACGGTAAAACACTGCGGCACTTACTTACTAATCAGTGTGGCATCTACATGACAAAATAATACGAACTCCATTTGTATGCCGTACTATAAAATTTCACCATAACCGCGTTTTGCGAGACTCTCAAGTCCAATTTAGTTTCAATATACAACTGTGCTTTGTCAAACATTTTCATATGACGAATACGTTTGCTCTAATGACCTCATTACAAAAATAATTCACTGCTTTTAGACCTCATATAGACCGTTTTTAGCCCATGTTTAGTCCGTTTCATTTTTATGACCGTTTCTTGCACTTTTTAGCACACGTAGTCTATTGCGAAGGAATATATACGAATATGTATATGAATACTTTTAATAGATTGCCTGTTTTAATACTCGTTTTTCAGTTGATGAGTTGTAACTCAACAGCATACTTCCTCTTTTATTCAAGAGGATCAAAAGTAAAATACCCGCGGATTTCGTATTTAAACATATTTTAGTACTTACCCTTCACTAATACGTGGGTAAGTGGCACGACATAATATTCAAGTATATATTTGCGAGAAATTTGCATCGAAAGTTTCTAGTGCGATGTCTTTTTGATGTCTTTCGTCTTTTTATTATTAATAATAATAATTACAATCTTTACTGAATCGTGTTTAAATTTGCAATGTGAGCGCTTGTGAGCGATACACCCAGAGAAAACTTTCTTTAAGTCAAAAAATATTTGATTCAAAGAAATTTATGCATTGCTGTATGATTAAAGGAAAGTTTCTTTGATTTGAAAACATTTTTGATTGTTCCTTTTATTAGAATTAAAGAAATAGTTTGTGTAATGCAAATCTTTTTTTAAATGAAAGAAATTTTTAATACCAGAACAAATTATTTTTTACATTTCTGTCAGAACTTTCTTTAAATTAATTATTTGTTTAAATTAAACAAATAATTTGAACAAATAATTTATTTACTTTGAAAAAGGTTAATAACGTCATTTCTTGAAATCAAATAAAATTTATTTTCCGCAAAAGAATTTTTACTTCAATTTTAAAAAACCAAGTTAAAGAAATGATTTCATTAATTTAAACATAATTTTTGTCTAAATGTAAACGAGTAATTTGTACTCATAGCTGAATGTACGTTTTTATATCTTAAATTTACACACAGCATGTCACTCAAAAATACTCATTTAGTACGTTATTACGTATTTATTTGAATATACTTGTGTGCAACCCTGCTTTAATCACTCATTTTTCCGGAAAAGTTCCTGTTTGCAATTTAAAAACAGAGTCATACTCATTGAACCACACCCAGAGAAAAGTTTCTTCGAGTTTGTTTGAATCAAAGAAATTTGTGCATTGCTATACGGTTAAAGAAAAGTTTCTTTAATTTGAAGAAAATTTTTGATTGTTCCATTTATTAGAATTAAAGAAATATTTTCATTTATTAGAATTAAAGAAGTTTGAATAGCAATGCAAATCTTTTTTTAAATGAAAGAAATATATTTTTAAAACCGGAACAACTAAATTTCTTACATTTCTGTTAGTAATTTCTTTAAATTAAAAAATTATTTGTTTAAATTAAACAAATAATTAAAGAAATAATTTATTTACTTTAATAAAGACTACTAACGTCATTTCTTAAAAATAAATAAATATTTACATTCCTCAAAGATATGTTCACTTCAACTTAAAAAAATCTAGTTAAAGATTTTATCAATTTAAAAATTTAGAAATGATTTTATCAACTTAAACAATTTTTCTTTGAGTGCAAATGCACGTTTTCACTATTCAACCTAATCGTTCTCACGGTCTAAAAACGGTGAAATATTTTTGTAAGGAAATTCCAAAAATTTCGTACAATAAAAACCCACTTTTCAAAACTCAAAAAATTCCTGTATGAAATAAGTGCTTTGATAATCGATAAGCTCCGATCTAACCGACTATCATAACTGACTGTTTGATTCATAGATGCATTCAGAAAAACGAGTGTGCAATGCCCAACTGCGAATTTGGCGAGTACATAAAGTGGCAAGGCAAGTGTCCGCGGAAGAGGGACACTTTCGACGCGATGACGAGCTATCGCACAAGTCTAACTCATCGATTGAGAAGCTAGACAAGCCGCGATAAACGGCAGCGGATAGCAAAGAGGACGAGGATGACGATCGCGTAAAATGCGATCCTATGATAATGCCAATGAGGAGGGAGCTAGCACGCGACGAAGGGCACGAGAAACCGACGGTGCCATTTTCTTTCATTTACTTTCATTTTGAGTGCCTTCGTCGGAAAGAGAGAGAGACTCGCTATATTGTACATGTACGCGTATGTTGTGTATAAAAAATGTACGTCGTTATCTAGGCACGCGTATAATATGTATTCGTCGTCGCTTCCTTTTTCTTTCTTGCCGCGATCGGCGAGGACACGAAGTGATAATGATCGTCGATTTTCGGTACCGGTGATCGTCTCGCGGGGACAGTAAGAACTAAGAAGATAGTATTTCGATTTTGTTTAATTAATAAAGTATAATTTTATAGCGCGCGATGTTCACGGCGGATTCTTTTACCGCGAGAGAGCATAAGTTGTCGTTGATATTCAATTATAAGATTTTGAGTCGTTAAGATAAGAAGATAACATTCTATATGATTAGAGCGATTTCTCTAGGATAGAACGACATACACACACATATATATATATATATAAATTAACAATTGCACTACAGAATTACCAGTGACGAGATAAAGCGCTTCTAGTAATAATAATTTTCGTAGAGGAAAGTGACTGTCTCTTTTGAGCAGGAATCTCGTCGGGCGAAAGGAGGTACTCGCCGAGGAAAATCGCACGGCAAGCCATCGAAATTATATACGTAGATCTGAGAGGGTGCGATAACGTCTCTTAAGTTAATGGTAATTTTATGCGATAAGCGATACCCAAGGTATCATAGTTTACGCTGAGAAGAAGACCTCGGACGCGAGCCTAGTCTGAGATCCTGTTTCCATTCTGCGCGAGAGAATTCTCAGTTCGTCGAATCATACGTGTGGACGACCGAATTTGACGAGCCTGCCGAATTTCCCCGATTCCCTTTTCAAATAGACTGCGCTGAAAAAAGAGAATGGTAATAATAATCGATCCTAGATAATAATTACTAAGCTTCAGTGAAATATTTTAGTTTCAATTAAATGTTCAATTAATATAACCAAATTTATTTAGTAATATTTAGTAACCGTTTGGTAACCATTTAGTAATCGATTGATTACTATTAATATAATTATTGATTATTAGATCATATTTGATTATATTAATCAAACATTAATTGAAATTATTTCATCAAATCATTACCAAATTCTCTTTTCTCAACGCAATTATATGACCAATGTGCTTATTATGATAGCTTTGCTCTGAAACCGTATACGGTGGCAATGCGCGACAAGTGGGAGATACCAAAGCACGTGAGACACAACTACGAGCAATCGCGCAGAATCGAAACAGATCGTTAATGTAGCCACATTTTGTATGTTACACAATTACAAAATATCTCTATTGTATTTAATCGAGCATTGATGTACGTCCCACGTTCGTTAATTTAATATTTAATCGATAGGCAGAAAGAGAGGAAGGAGGGAACTGGGCGCTCTGCTGCATCTCTATTTGCATCTCTGCACTCTAGAAAAAGAAATTTACTAGCTTCAGTAAAGGTTTACTGAAGATTTTTTTTTAACAGGAACCAAATATTTTGTTTTATGACAAAAAATTTAGTTGCTAATAAAAAAATGAACAGCTCAACAAAAGGCTTTCTTTTCTTAGTATAGGTGTGCAGGTGATGTAACACGAGAATGAACCCATTCTGGCACTGCGAACGGCGCAGCCGCGTTTGTAACTTTGTATTTTCTATGTTATTAATAAAACAGTAAAATCACAAAGAACCACGGTAGACCAATTGTGTGCGTCGAAACGTAAATGCGTGCTTGGATTATGCGACTGTCTGCGAGAAGATAGCCGTTGTATTGTTAATACCGCCGCTTCTTTACTACGTGACTATAATATAATCTGAGAATATAAAATATGGTACTGTACAATTTTACTTCTTATCTCATTTTCCCTCTCTTCCAATCTCGATTTTCCGCCTCCTAATTTAATATTTCCTACTGTATCTTCATATTACATCTTAGGGCCAGTTTCACAACCTCCAGTTAACTTAACTGATCGGTTAAGTGTCAACCGTGATTGGTTATTTCTGGTCAATTCTACTTAACGACAAATGCGATTGGTCAATTCCGATAGAAAAATCAGCCGATTAAGTTAACCGAAGATTGTGAAACTCGCCCTTAATCTCCATCATACATATAATACAGTTTGAATATAAAAATATATCTATATTAAATTAATATATCTTTGACGTTGTATATCTTTGTAGTTTGCAAGCTTTTTCAAAAATCATCGAAATATCTCAACTTTTTATAAAGACAAGAGAGATATTTCGTAGATTCTACATTCGTTCTACTTGATGAAAGGTGGCAAAACTAGATTTTCCCAACACGAGGACTTATTTAAAATTGCGAAAGAAAACTAGAAATGCATATTTGCTTCGATATCTTATTTTTTGCCTACATCGGCATTTTTATTCTGTACCTTGTTCGCGTTCAGGGTTGTTAGTAAAACAGAAAAAAATTCTAATATTTTTAAAGAATTTTTTAAGCATTTATAAGATAAAATCTTCATTGAACTTTTGAGAGGAACATTTATCTTTTCAACTTTAATGCACTTTTAAAAGAAAAGCTTTTATGTTTTGTTTATTGACGTTTAATTATTTCATTAAAACATAATCTATTTTTATCGTTTTAATTAAAAATCTTAATTAAAATCTTTAGTTAAAAATCTTTCATCTTGATGCTATATATTTTTCAACAATATTTGTATGCGAAATGAAAATAATATTTCTCGCAATAAATCCGTTTGCGTTAAAAAAAATGTACGATTTGTAAATATTTTATATAATTTTTTCATAATCTTGCCATGAAAAATTTGTGAAACATCGTTAACAAATATAAAACTATACCTTGACTTTGCAAAAGTCAAGATATTATATTTTTCCTTTTTAATTATGTCTGTTAATGATTGTCTGCAAATTGTTTACTGCAAAATTTAAAAATAATGAAAAAATGTGTCTTTAAAATAAATTTAAAGATTATATTTAATTAAAGCAAAAATAAAATTTAAAAATTTAGAATTTACAGTAATTTAATTTTATCTTAGATTAAATTTTTTTATTCTCTGATTTTTCCAATTTTCTCTGATTATTTTTTAATTCCCTGACTTTTTCCTGATTTTCTGGTTTTTCCTGAACTTTTGCTAACAATGCTAGTATTTCAATACTTTCATTTATATTATATTTGCTTACACACATATAAATATATATTATCGTGTAGTAGGTATTATATTCTACATATATCTATGATTTTAAATATATAATAATGTTATAACTGTATATCAAATATTATAACTGTATGTTAGATTGAATATATTAAATTTATGATTTTATACTATATTTAAATTATAAATATATTTAATTTAATTCACAATACATAAATTATAAACACTGATTTTACAATACATAAATTATAAACATTAGTATATAAATCTTTGCCTCTTGCAATTGCAAGTTACGTAAAATTATGAGAGTTATAAATTTACGGCTTTAAAGATTACAATCATCCTCAACTCAGTAAGCATAAAATCATTACTGCGGTATTATTATAATATTCAATAACATATGACGTTTCCAAATATATTATATTTTACGTTGTATACAACAATATGAACTTTGATCATAACTTGGAGGTAACGATTTTAAAACATTTCAACAATGTTTTGAAAAAAATCACGTATCAAATAATCTTTTTAAAATATTTATACAATATTTTAAAATGTTTAAAAATATACATGAAATCAATATTTCTAAATGTTACTTTAATGTGTTTTGCTTACTGAGAAGCATCTAATGAAATATGAATGAGAATTAATCAATCATGGCTCTTTCGAAAATTCAACATGACAGATTTGAAATTTTGCTCTTGCCTAAGCCACGCATGACACGTATCGTGTATAAACCTGTTCATGCATAATGACGGTCGTACGTGCTAGATGAGCAAAGACGAAAGAAAAGGATTGTAAGGTACTCTCACCATCGCAGGAAAACGCACGTAAATTAATCATCGTATCACACAGATGGAAATCGATGGCAGCAACTAAAACATCGAAATATGTAGACATACATGCATTATTAGCGTACCAATAAGTCGAGATCACATCGTCGGGATGCGGGTTTAGAAACCTAACCCGGATCAGCCGGTGTATGCAAATAGTCAAACGCCTTACGTCTAAAGCTAATCCAGTCAAGAAGAAAGGATGGAAATACTTTAACTCGACTGGAATCTGCGTGAGGCTCCAGAATTTATGCGAGAGAATCCAGCGTGGAGAAAATCGCGAAACCGGCGAAACGTAACAAACGAGCACTCACGAAAACTGCACTAATGGCGTCTCTAAGGCCGATATTCATAGTCCGTTCTTATATTTAAGATCGTCTTAAGTAATGTCTTAAGATGTCATCAACCAATCAGAGAGCTGTATCAGCATCTTAAGACATTACTTAAGATGATCTTGAAATAAGAATCGACTATGAATACCGGCCTAACGGCGGGTAAATCCGGCAAATTTGAAATCGTGGTAACATTGGGAATGATGGCGCCATCTGGCGCGGAAAGCGTGGCAGTACACACACGCGCAGCGCGCAACGTAGGTCGGTATTCATAGGCCGGTATTCATAGTCGATTCTTATTTCAAGATCATCTTAAGTAATGTCTTAAGACGCTGATACGGCACTCTGATTGGTTGATGGCATCTTAAGATGGTACTTAAGATGATCTTAAATATAAGAACGGACTATGAATATCGGCCTTAGAGACGCCATTAGTGCAGTTTTCGTGAGTGCTCGTTTGTTACGTTTCGCCGGTTTCGCGATTTTCTCCACGCTGGATTCTCTCGCATAAATTCTGGAGCCTCACGCAGATTCCAGTCGAGNGTAGACTCCGTGTATCTTCAGAACAAAATAGAACTGAAAGAACTGAAACAATTATTTTTTACACAGCTATCAACTCTCCGTTATTTCATTCTTACCATTATTATTATTATTGTTATAATTTCTATTATAATTATAATTATTATTTCTATTATAATTACTATAACTATCGTTTTTCTTTTATTATTATCAGAATTCATATTATTTTCGCTCAGCTTTCTAAAAGTTTGAATAAATCAATTGATCTTTATATCAATTATCTCTATTATCACGTAAATTCGACGCGAATATGTACCTTTCATATTTTCCATATGTACCAGCAGATGACGCATTGGCGAAATGTCAAATGCGATTTCCTAACCTCAAGTTTAACTCGAGGCTGTTGAGTATATCCTCGACGTCTAAAATTGCATTTGATTGAAAGAATCTTTCGTTGATTAAGTGACATAAGAGCAATGTAATTATGAGGGCTTCCAAATTTCCAGAATTCAAAGTCTAATCTGCTTTCACGTTGACGTCAATGAGATAAGAGCATTGAGAACGATGGAGAGTACTCAATCGCTGTACATCAGTCTCTTCAGCGAGGAGAAGAGCGACGTCTTAAAGGAGGTCGGTAACGCAATAATGTCCTTGCTCTTGTCTGATTATCGCGTGACCATCTCTCTTTTGTGTTAAGCTGTTGCATGCGTGCGTCGATGAGATCTGCGGTCGCCCGGGACCGTCGTACCGCAAATTCGCCAACAGCATGGATTGGAGCAAAGCGGAGTACGAAGGTGTTTACAAGCTGATATCGTCGTTGCTGCGAAATCCTGCCTCTCTCTATTTGGTGGAGGAAAAGGTATAACTGTTGAGAAAATAACACTCGTAAATTGACAAAGGGAAAGTATGTTGTATTACAGTATAATTTAAAAATTTGACAATACTTATTAGGGAAGGTCTCCAACTTAGAAAATTCAAAAAATTATGAAACTGACAATTCGTAGATCCTAATATGTAATAAACTATTTTTTTTTGCTGCCCAAGTCCACCTTGAAGGAATAAAATCAACTGCTATAAATTGACTCTTTTTCGTTTCTGTTTATTATTCATCAATAAAAGGATACAATTTCATAGAAAAAAATTATTTCTTATAATGAGATTTATCAATTATAAAATTTCTCAAAATGTAATTGTTTAATAATATAATAGATAAAAACAAAAAATAAATTAATTTTCAAGGATCTTATACAGTATGGGACAATAAAAAATAGTTTATTACATATCGGGATCTACATATTGCCAGTTTCATAATTTTTTTGGATTCCTGAGTTGGAAATCTTCCTGATATTTTGTTAAATTTTAAAATTATATTGTATTATAATTCACAAATAAGTGTAATTAAGTCTATACTTAAACCCTTTTATATATTCTAAGAGTAAATTTTATTAGAAAATGATTGTCTTTAGATGCCACCAGAATACCACGAGTTACCCGAGCAAGTGCAACAGAACATTCTTACTTGCTTAAAAGTACGCAGGGAACAACTGACAGACGCTTTACTAAGGGAACATTATAAAGGAAAATTGCCAACAGTTATCGATCACGATTGGAGATTAAAGGTAACCCCTAACAATCATTTTATTAATCACTCATCAATTAATCTCTTTATTTATTGACTTTATTTGCTTCATTATAGTTGGTAATGGGTTCAAGCAAAATGGCCTCGTTAAGAGAATCTCTGCTTCAGTTGGATCTCATAGTGGAAGATAAGGAATCTCAACGCATCATAAATTTGGAACTGAATAAAGATGAGCTAGATACAGTGATAAACAGTTTAGAAAAACTAGTAGTGTGATACGTTTTAATGTTTTTGTAAAAAAAAGAACGAAAAAATTTGTAAATACCTTATACATTAGTGTATATTAAATTGTGATATCGTGCGGGACACAGGTTTCATGGTGAAATAAATCAGTCGCCTCTGATACACTTTGTTTCACAGTTTATTATAGGTTATAGATAAATGTAGAATAGTTTAGTTACTATTATAACTGCTGATCTCTTGAAGATATTGGAGACTGTACTTTCGCGTCTGAGGCGGTTTCGATTCAAAGATCTCATTCACAATTTTGTAGTCTCCAGCGCAAAATAAATAAACGAGCGAGGTTTGCCTCGACGGCGCCTCAGAGTGATAACAATCACTAGAAAATAGTATAGGTGCACGGGTATTATCAGTCTCGGTTCGCTCGTAAAGAATTTCGATAAAAAGTTCGCTCTCGTCGCCAAAACATTGTCGTCCTATTAAGACGCTGAATTTTTTTCATTTTTTTTTCGTTGTAAAGATCATTTTTACGGACAGATATATCTAATGAATGTTTTACTATACAACTTTTAACTTTACTTCTTTCCCGCCCTTATACGTAAATATGTATGTAACCGCTTAGAAATTAATGCCGGTCACGGACACGAGTAAAAACTCGATTCTTTTCCTTCTTTACGCTCGACGATATTACCGGATATCGGAGCATTGTCACACGTGTATAATGCGCTTCTCGTTTACTTTATGATCTACGCTACGATCTTATAATAAAAAAAGCTTCTTTGTTAAGATAATTACTCTTTTTACTTCTGAAGATCCGTATAAACGTAGAAACGTAGAAACATCGTATGAAAACTTGACAAAGGTACCGTCCCGGGGTGGTAAATTGTGCATGTTTCATAAACTGTAATTAGGCGATATTTTTTAATGATTATCATAAAAATTACGATAGGCTTCGTCATAAGTGTTTTCTCTCGTATGGAGAAATAGCAATGTTCGAACAAACGCCGAATTTACACAAACGCATTCTCTCTATATAATCTAGATTAATATATCACTTACATCTCGTTTTTTTTCGACTTACTGTATATACTTTATTTCGTATGTTCCATGGTACGTATATACGTATACGCGGTGTAAATGTCCTCTTTGCGTGTGTTGGTGTATGTGTCTCCTCGTGTGTTCTCGCAAGCGCCTTTGTGTGCGCGCCTATCAAAATTATGTTAAAAAATGTGCAGTTCCTCGTTACAACGTAAAACGTCTCGATTGTACAGATGTAAACGGAAAAAGGAAAACCAAGGATCGCGAAGGAAATACGAGCGAAACAATATGCCGGGTGCCCTCGAAGTCGCCGATAAAAGTCGGTGTGAGTGTAATTTTTATTCGTACGAAATTTTATCGCTGAATAATCATTTTCTCGTTTCATCTTCTAGATTTCTTGCTCGCATATTTCCATCTTTTTCCTGTTCTCACCGTGACGAAGACGCATCCTCATCTCTCGTTTCGCGCGCTACCATTCTCTTTCCCCTTTCACACCGTCAATCGCTATATCACACACAGCCTGCCCTCTCGATTTCCTCCTCTATATTTCGACTTTCTCTCTCTCTCTCTCTCATTCTCTCATGCTCTCTCTTTCTTTCTGTCTCTCTTTCATTCTCGTTCACACTCTTTCGCTCTCATAGAGTACAATAGTTATGTAATTACGGGAGGGCGCCATCCAATGAGTATTTCCTCTGGAATGCGCGACGAACGATTTCTCGTCCTATCGTTTCGACGATCTTAATTAATCGCTTCTATCGTTTGTCCGTCGCGCGATGTTCGAGCATTAGACTTTACTTCAGTAACAGTTAATGATACTTTAAAAATTTCTACATAGCAGGGACGATCGTTGTAACCCGCGGCTGGACACGATCCGAAAGCTGTTTCGGTGCTTTAAAATCTTTCCCGCGCGCCACAAAGAATGAAACGAGCATTTAATCTGTGCGTTTAATCTGTGACGAGTGTTTAATCTGTGAGACCGTGCAAGAACAACGTTACGTGTGCTCATCAAGAATCACACGTTCACGCAATATATGATCTCGTAAACGTAAATAGACGTTCTTAAATAAACGATCATATAGACTTTCACGCACGTAATCTCGTTTACCCTGCCGTTAAACATCGTCTAATAATTAATAGGCCTACTAGATAGAGTCTACATGCTCTCGCGATGCCGCGGTCGTCGTCGTCGTCATCATTGTCATCGTCGTCGTCGCCCCGTTTTCCCCTTTTTGCTGCTCGTAACGAAAGAACGTTATTTTCTGTTGCAGGAATGGTCCAAATATACATATCTATATAATATACTTTTTTGGTTTTAACGAGAGAAAAGAACTTTCTTCTTTCCAAAATACAATTCAATTAGTGGCGCTTATTCGTTTATGTTTTGGTGGTGCGCGTCAGCGATAATTTCCTGAAAAAGAGAGAAAAGATTAATGGCTCGACTGTTTGAGTATGAATCGAAGATTGCAAGAGTCTTGTGTGAAAAAAAAGGAGAACACTTACATTCGTGTTGCATTCGATAGCTTCGTTAACTGCCGCCGCGACTGCTTTATCACTTATGTCGATCTCTTCGATGGCCTTTGAGAGAAAGAGAATAAAAGTATTAATGGTGTTTATGACTGCTTAGTCACTATAAAAAGGTGCAATATTAATGATCAGATGGCCCCTTCGCTCGTTAATCTTCGTCGGTCAGTACTCAATAATGACCTTCAGACTCATTTATGCTCGTCGAGCATAAATGATCTCTTGGCGATCATCACGTATGTATAACATCAAAATTGCCAAATATCCCATTGTTTCAATTATACCTGTTAGCTAAGAAATTTTATCCGATAATTGTTAAAACATACTATGTCTGCATTATTTTCAAAATTGTCTACGAAATGTTAATAATTAAAATTCGTTAGAAATTAATACAGACTTTTTTCGAGACAAAAACTTTCACTGGCTGCAATAGTACTCGTATTCTTCGCAATATTGTTTAACAATAATATTCTTATATTCTATTTCTATTATCTTTTAAATTTCTCATTAAAGCATTTCGTAAATATGCGTAAGTAAAATCTTCAATCACAAAGCAAATAATGATAAAAAATCGAGAGTTGTTGAGACTTTTCTTGCACATGTACTCGAAATAATCGATCGACGTTATCCCGTATATCATCGACAATGACTCACTTCAGACTAATAATAGCGCGGACAAAGCGTACGTGATAATAATCTTCAGACTGCGACTAGACTGGGAATATATATATATATATCTATATATATATATGTATACCTTGGTGACCGAGGCGACGTCCTCGGTGATAGCTGGTGCTGTTGGCGGGGAGGCGGGTACCTCGGTTGGGATAGCCGGCGGTGCAACTTTGGGAGCCTCATCGGCGCTTTCTGTCGTACTGGCATCATGGGCGACATTGTTTTCTACTGGCGCCTTGACTTCCGGAGCGTTCTGTAAAACACAAGTCTTCTCGTTATGCAATTATCACGTATTCGTTCATTCATCATTTCTCTCGCTCTCTTTCTCTCCTTCAAATCCAAATCCCAGCATGCTACAACGAGGACGTAAAACCGATTCTGCCGAATAGTTTTCGTTCATAAAGAAAACGAAATCTCTTCTCTTCTTGTGAATCATCAGATTTAAATGAGTGTCACAAATGAATTATGTTCACGAGGTGATTACGTTGCGATTCAAGTAGGAGATAACAGCTATTCTGAGACTGCTCAGGAAGAGTTCAAGATAAAACTTTATATGTAAGAAAATATACAGTAAATTATAATAAAACGCATTAAAGCGAAGTTGTCGAAATTTTTTAGATAATTTGTTACTAACAATAGAAATATAATTGATAAAAATATCACGTTAAAACGTATTTCTAAGTTTGGCCTGTGTTGAGAAGCAGTACGCCTGGATAATCGCGATGACTATTACCTCCTCGCTTGAAGCGCAGCGTGCGACGACGAAATGCCTCAGCAGAATCGTTTCGTCATGCTTCGGGCAGCGCAAAGAATTGAAAATCCCGCTGACGAACCCTCAGATAAGGAAACTCGGCATGCGCAAGTACAAGATGCTTACGACACAACAAATGCAATTACAAGAATAGCACGACAGTAAGTATCGAGTTCTTTTAATGAGCACGTTAAAAAAAATCTAAAACGCCAGCTACCACGCGCATGTCATTAGCCCAACTGCTGCTTTTACGTCTATCAATGAGATTCACGCTAGAGGTACCTCTAATATAATCGAGCGTCTATGTTATTATTAGTACAAGAGAGCGTTCGATATGGAAAAAAGATACAATCTACGGAAATGATATTAACTGGCGCGGCAGCGCAATTTAGTCCACTATTCGCCGCGCCATAAAAAGTATTCTACTGTAGCGCATCAATTTTAATCGTGTTAATATTGTCAAGAAAACCAAGAGGCAAACAACACAGGTGACAATTGTGATAGTCGTGGTAATATATATTATATATATA
>QKQZ01026699.1:0-15862 GCA_003595255.1 Solenopsis fugax
AGAAGGCGTTCTTATTTCAATTTGTATGTATTACATTAACGGTTAAATATCTCCAATTTTAAACATTCATTTATGTAAAAGAAAAAATACATTTTCATATAAGAAATAACATTTCTTTGTTAAAGCTTAATTCACAAATAAAATATTTAATTTATTTGATGATATCGTAATTTTGTTATTTATAATAATTTAATTTTAAAACGTTACTGTATTCTATTTTAATATAAATAATGCTACTCAAAATTAATTTTTAATTTAACTTAAGCTAATTTAATCTTAATGTAGCTTTTGAGTTTTTTGTTTATGCAGCTACCATAATTAATTTTATAAAGTATTAATTTTAATTTAATTTAGTTTTAAAAAAAGTATTAATTTATGTCCAACCGTGCTGGTTTCTGACCATCTATTACAATGGCAATCGTCCAGAATTCTTTCACTTTGGCATGGAATTTTGAATTGATGCGATCTATTCGATGATTAAATTCTTCTCATATACTTCTTATACTGTAGGGAAGGCACGTTTCCTTATAGTTATTCCACGTGGAAGTTCCATTAAAACCACAGCATGTGAAGGTTCTTTCCCCCTCTGTCTCCTGTAAGGGACGACCTTTCATTTTGACGTAGATTTATTTTTCATTATACCCATGCGTACACACACATTTGAGACAGGAAGATTTTTATATTATAAGAAAATAATTTCTAAAAGTTAACAGATATAGAAATCGATTATATTAAAGAGTAATTAACATGTGGTAACGATTACTTCAACAAAACTTGTGTTACAATGATGAAGATATTCGTTACATGCAGCATAATTATGAATGAAACATTGTATTATACTGTAATAATTGACTCATTTGTAGTAAACATGGTATAGTTTATTGCATGTTAATAATTTGGCAAAAACATTGGAAATTGCAAAAACTCTACTTTATAAAGTGCACTGTTCTTGCACAAGATTTTAATATGAATGTGATAAATGTTTTTATTTTGATTTGTCTAACGCAATGTATGATCCTCACGGTCGAATAAAGAGCTCGATTTTATCTTGCGAAGGTCAATTTTGTGACTGTAATTTGAAAAAGACGCGTTTTAACAGAAAGAACTATGTAGCTACGGATATTATTCATTGAAAAATTTGCACTTTGACACAAATGCGCTTAAATTTTAAAGACAAATTTTTACGTAATGGCGAAAATTAAATTGTCAGAAATTTTAAGGATTGATTATGCGAATTCATTGGAGACTCGTTCTACAACTTTACTATAACTATATAACCGTAATTTAGAAGTTCGATGCAAGAAATTTATAGTTTAATGAAATTCATAATACTAACTCGGGATTTATGCAGGAATAAAATTTAAGAACCAAATGATAAATATCGTTTCCTTCCGTGGCACTAAAATGTGCACCGAGCTTCTATAAAATTTCTATCGTTTCTTATGCAAAGTGCTCTTCTTTCACACGTTATATATGTGAATAATTTATTTCACATGACTGAATTTCCATAAAACTGGATTGTTATCGTATGCAGTTTTTGGATTATAAAAAATGTTATTTGAATTTAAAAAAAATATATATAAAATAAGGCTAGTGACACATAGAAAAACTTAAGACAAACAGTAAGGAAATCAATATGTTTGATTTGCTACTGCTTACATTTTGTTGCCTTACATTTCAAATATGATTAGTCGATTCACTTGCTTACGTTTATTTATCTGCCACTACTTATATGATTAAACAATAATTATATTTACTTTTAAATGCTAAATTGAATTTAATCTGTTAAAATTTAATGCGATATTTCTCTACTACATGCATTTGCTTCAATTTGATGAAAAGATTCGTTGAAATGATAACGTTTCATTGTTTTACTTTCCTATAGGTAATAATACAACTAATATTATATTTCACAGTATTGTTTAATATTATAATATTTGAAATATATATATTTTTTTGCAGGACGGATTACTGCACGAAGAAATGTATATAACGACTCCTCAGTATTCTATCGAAACGCAATCTATCGCCATCAATTCATTACAACGTAATTACATAAGAAAGCGAGCAACGCGTGACATATTCCATTTACCTTTCATCGTGAAAGTTAATTGGAAAGCGGTGGAGAATGAGGGTAGATATATATATTTACTGTCTATATCATCTCTTACTCACCTACAACGACGATAGCTTCCATTAATGACCTGTTGACGTTTTTTGTTTTTCGTTTTCGCTGTTATCATCAATAGCGTTATCAAGACGGGACGAGCCTTCCTCGTCGATTGATATCACGTAACAGCATGATCAATCTTTTTCATACCGATGACACTTCTCTTTCTTTAGCTCTCTTCTCATGATTTTATTTTGAAAGCTTTGAGAGTTGATCGAGAAGTGCTTTTTCTTCTTTTCCGAAAACTAACACTTGACTGCACATAGTGTCCTCCTTAAATCATTCTCGATAAAAGTACGTATTACTCTGAGATCACTTACAACACAAATTACAATAAATTGAAGAAAATGTAAAAAAATGTTACATGCGATATATTATAATTGTATTTATTATAATTGTAAATTTAATAATATTAAATAGTTTATTGTACGTTATAATGAAATTGTCTCAAAATAAATTTATTTTTAAATAAGAATATTTTGACCTGTATGTGAAAACACAAATAATTGACAAACATAAACGTAGCTAGAACTTAGTGCTGAAATATAACATGATTTAAAAAGTTAATATAATTGATCAAATATTTTAATATAACTGATATGTAACCAATAAAATTAGAAATAATATAAATAAATATAAATAAAGTAAATATATTATAAATAAAATAATATAATAAAAATAAAATAATATAAATAAAAACAATTTTCTGTTCAGTAAAAGATAAATATTTACAAGTCTCATCTTATTTATCATTTTTTTCCATGTATGACATAAATATAAATTGTCGATAAACAAGAATGGGCTATAAAAGAAATTGAAAAATGCTCTAAACAAGCACATTTTTTTCCATATATAAATAAGCAAACATCTCATAATATTACATTGATAATGAGAATGTGTAAACAAAAACCATCGAACAAATAATGATGTAACATAATTCTTCGATCAACTTGTTTTGCTTTTGCAATTTCATTGCTGTTTTTGTAAGTAACGTCGCGGTGTAACACATAATATTGCGATTAACTAGCAATTTTGTATAACATCACGGAATGAAGCACGCTCCGTCACGGAGCGTGCAATTTATTTACATCATTCACAGCGCTGAAAAAGCGAGCGATGGTAATTAAGAAGCAATTTTCGTCGCCGTTTGTGACAATAAAAGACGGGGGATCGGTTATTGCCTCTTGCAGTGCGCGCAATATTGGTCGTTGACTTAACACGCTCATTAATAATCGTCTTGACCGTTGTTCTTTTTTTATCTGTTGCACCGGTATGGAAGAGTACGTACCTGTTTTTTACGATGCGGACTTCCGCCGGTCTTCCTCGTTTGTATTCTCACAGAATGAGAGACGAGAACTCGTACTTTCGTCGCTCAGCATTGCGCGCCTCGTAATTTCCATTTCATTTCGCCCACGGTGGCGGTTAAATGCCACTCCCGCGCGCATCCCGACCGCGGAGGAGATAAATGCGACAGATAAGGCAAACGGACGAACATTAGACGGCTGATTTGCGTTCATTCCTCTACGTGTCTGTTAAAGTAACTCCCGTCACAGCGGTAAAATAGGCGATTCTTAAATAATGACAATACATTCTGGATGTATACATTTATTACAAAATACATTTACAATTTATAAGTGTGTACTGCGAAAAAAATTCTTAAAAATTTATTTCATTGGAATAAATCTTTATTTACATACGCGCAAAATAAAATTTCATTCCTGGTAAATAAATTAATTAATAAGAAAAATGTGATATATTGCATAGAAATGAAATATATTTCATAAAATTGTAACATGATTTATGACAACGCACAGATGCAAAATGAATTTTAGAGATCTAGATTGTATTAACTTCAAAATTTATAAGTTCAATCTTAAATATGATTATAGAATAAATATTATAAGAAATTTATTTATTCTTATTCTGAATTTATTGTGCAATTCTTGAAAGGAGAATGTAATATTAACAATGTTATCAAAATATCAAAAAACAGTCAATAAATTGAACTAATATAATGCTATATAGCAAAATTTATTCTTTAATAAAACAGAGAAAGCAAAGAACATATTATTGATTACGACACATCGAATTTGGCAGTTTCTTTGGTATAGTGCTTTGCGTAAAGCATTCTACCTTTCCAAAAGTAGACAGATCAAGTTACCGATTGCAATAATCGATTATCCGAGCGCAGTGCAATTTTTCAGATGTTAGCATTTCGGAACTTCGTCAGTCAGTCCACCATCAAGATTTGCACAGTTCTATCTTTCCACATACCATTATTTCTACAGCGTGGCTGGAGTTTGCATGCCTCTGACAGTTCATTGAACACTCTTCATTTTTCAATACCTTCATCTTTTGTAATCTTGTTTTTGCGAACAGGAATCTTTTATCATCCTGAACCTAGGCTCAAGAAAAGATCGAAGCTTAGAAATTAGTATAAAAATGCAAATTCTAGTTTTAAATTTTTAAACATTTATTAAATTATAAAGAGAGAGCGACTTGTTAGTTAATATAGTAATAATAATATGATAAATAATTTAATATAATCAATTAGTATTTTAAAGAAATTTATTATAATAAATAATACTAGAAACATGTAACACTAGAATTAATGAAATATAGTTCTTTTATTTCTTTGAGAAGAGAATTTATTTCCCCATGCAAAATATAATTTTTCACTTCACAAAATTTTCTGAAAAGACACGTCTTTTGTATATTCGACGGAATAGCTGTGTCAAATATGCAAAGATCAAAATGCAGGCACGTCAACGTTGGACGGCAAATGCAATATGTAGAGTTTGTTGAACGTGTTGTTTGATTATCATATCGAATTCATCAAAGATGAGTAAATGTTCGGCATCTATACCATCAATTGAAGATTGTTGATATTGAGGCCAAGTAATTCAAGGAAACCGCCGCGTTTATACAACGTTTATATAGGAATCCCGCGATAGCCCAAACATTTGTCATTTAATTGAATTGACGTCTGAGACAGAAAACAATGTTCGAAGACAATGAAAAGATTTAAACATTTTCTTACAGTTTTCTTATCTTACGATCTTTTTTCAATTTATCATTCTAAAATTTTCTTAATTTATAATTACGAATATTTTTATAATTCAAGATAAATGCAAATCTGAAATTTTCGGTGTTATAATTTTCGGTGCGACCTTCATAATATAATATTAGAAGCAATAAGCTATAACCTTGATATCAGTTTGAAAGTAAAATTTGATACTAGAATTGAACTAGTCGCTTGGTATTTTTAGAGAGACGCAGAAGATGCTTACGTTACACAACGTTTATGTAGGAATCCCGCGATAGTCCAAACATTCGTCATTTAATTGAATTGACGTCTGACATTCGAAGACAATGAAAAGATTTTAACCTTTTCTTAACGACTCTTACAGTTTTCTCATCTTACGATTTTTTTTCAATTTACCATTCCAAAATTTTCTTAATTTATAACTATTGATATTTTTATAATTCAAGATAAAATCAAATCTGAAATTTTCGGTGTGGACTGCATAATAATAGATTAGAAGCTAATAGAATTAGAAAATAATATAATATTAGAAGCAATAAATTGTAATATTGATATCAATTTGAAAATAAAATTCGAAACTAGATGTTGAACTAGTTGCTTGGTATTTTTAGAGATGCAGAAGATGCTTACAGTAAAATCGCTCTTTGCGAATCGATCTTCCTCGTAGTCTACATTTCTCTCTCCTATCTTGAAAATGTTGGAATCAGTACAGAACTGAGGTATTATTTACACTCGTGAACTTTAATTTACTTCCCGAAATATCTCGTTTACGATGATTGATATCAACGATATTTTCTACAAGGATTCCTACTCCCGTACTTCCTAATTTTCTATGACTCATATATTTACATTAATAATTACAGAAATTTTTATTCAGATGCCGTGTAAATTCTATTTGTCCATCGCATAATTATTTATTATCATACTTAGAGAACTAAATTTGATGTTAACAAAATAATTTATCATAAATATTAATATGTATAAAAAGAAAAAAATAATTTATTATTATATACGTTTTAATAAATGCGAAAGATCAAGATGTGTTGGAAGGATTTAGATTAACTAAAACTCGCTTTTGACCAACATTCACAAACGTGCAAAGCATTTACAGAATACGTAGAAGATTGTTTGTGTATCTTCAACAGAACCGGCTAAATTTCCGTCAAAACACGCCAACCGTAGGGAGTTCAGCGTAGGACTTGCTCGGAAAAATTTGATTGCCATAGAACTGCATCGGGTGCATCGAGTACTGAAATATGACTTCCTGTTGTGGTTGCCGTGTGGTTAATTTTGTACCACTATTTCGAGAGAAGTACGTGCGTGCGATTCCGAAGTAAAACGGTAATATATCGATTCCATTAGTGTTCCATTTTTCATGCTGAGCAATGTTATCGATAAATTAAAGCACGCTTTTAACGAGAATATGATAGCACGTGATGTTATTCGACAATCCGCAATTAAATACTTTTCGCGAGATATGAGATACGCATTGATTGACATATTTTATCAAGAATTACATGTATCGTTTTCATTTTTATTTATATAATTGATGGTTATTCGAAATCAGGTCATGCGTTGCTTTCATGCGCTTTTTCAAATCATTATTTGCTATTTTACATACGCAATGCAATCGCAATTTCTTCATGTTCAAAGTGAGTCACGTGACTTTATGATTTAGACTAAGTGCAGTATTGCAGTTGCTCGTAATATACACTTTATTAAACTTGCAAAGTGAATTGCATTCATTGCAAATCAGAAAATTTTCATTGCGTTGCGAAGGACGCGAATTTCAGCATGTCTCTAGTCTCTAGTGTGTCATAAATATTTATGAATTCTTTAACTTCATGTATTTAAGACGACGATGTAAGTCTACCATGTTAGTTAGATAGATACATTTTATAAAGTGTTTTAACAAATAAAGCATTAGGTAATTTAAACTGAGAGTAGATAAACTCAGAATTTAAATTACAAGGAAATTGATTAGTAATGAGTGATTCTATATAGTTTTAATTACATGCTGGATAATGCGCAATCAGCATTTTCGATTTAATTTAATTAATATTTTTTCGGACAATTTAAATTGTAATATTAATATATTATGCAGTTAATCAAACGTAATTAAACATAAATGCTTTTAAATAAAAAGTGTTTTGATTGATTCATCGAACTCTCGTGGATTTCCCTTCTTTCCATTTTGCTTTCTATTTGATCGTTGATGGAAATTTTAAAAATATTTTGCAATATCCAAATTTATTGCCAACATATAACCTCTCGAAAATATTCTATATTATGATATATTTTATATATAATATAATAATTTTATCGATTGGTTTATTGAACCATTTTGACAAATATTGATTTTTAAATAGTTCTAGTTTCTAGAATAAAATGGATATAAATTAGATCGAATATATCGCACGATGTAAATATTTTTTAGATTTTTATACATTTCAATATTACATATCGTGTTTTTTCGTACGTTATTTTGTATTTTTATGGCTCAAATATTTTTTTTACTATATTTATTTTTAATATCGCTATTGCTATTTACAATGCTTTATTTATAATTACATGTTGATTTAGATGAAACTTTATCCAATTTTTTTTTATCTATAATGTGTTTCGCGTTTCGTACAATAAATAAGTAAATTATAAATGCAAACAAAATGTGATATAGGCAGGATAACCGGCAACCTGGATTAAACGGTTGAAAAGATCTGGTAGCATTTTAAGAAACACCTTTCGTAGCTTTCACGAAATGGATACCGTAATACAAGCCACCCATTCTTATCCGTAAGAATATACGAGCTCTTTATCCTGTTTCTTGCTGAAACGTCGGGGTTTCGTTACCTCAGTACATCAAACCTATTATTTTCGCTTCTTGTCGAGAAAACCAAGGTAAATCGCTGATATTTTGTCGCCTATTCGACTTCAATTCCGAAATGTAAAAAATAAATAAACCCGATATATATCGCCGTTTTAGAGCTTGAAAAATGTATTTTGCGCGTATTCAATTATTTATACGCCTTTTTTTAAATCTATATGATAAACTAATTTGAACACGTTGTACATAGTTAAAAACTTTCCTCTTTTCCTATTAAAATATGAATTTTTAATATTTTGTCAAGAAATATATTATCAAAAGAGCCTAATTATATAATATCAAACTATAATTATTTGATATGAAATCATTTTATTATAGAGAATAAAATGTCCTAAATTTTTTTGGAAAATGCAACACACGTTCTATTTCTTTTCCGCTACTCGTGTAAGTCACATTAAGAAAAGAAATTGATCATCCCGAGTTAGACTAAATATTCTTGTGAAAACCACATTTATTGGCCATAAAAACGATCTGAAGATGCAATAAAGAAGTGACCTTGATATTTCAACGATGCGATGCGGTTGCAGAATTTCTGTGAATAGCATAAATACCAACATTAATATATGGCATGGCAACGAGGCAAATCTATATATTCTCGACGGACTTTATTAATATACTTAAAGGAATAATCACGTCGAGCGTCGTCGCGAATCATTACTGCCTTCGCATATAAATAGTAATATCTCTGGAGAATTACGTCGCGCAATTGTGAAACGACACTAATCATCATTTTAAGTTTTAAGCGAGATATAATAATTTTGATCTTTCAGTTTCTTTAGAGAAATTTACAATACTAGAAGTATTAATTTGGTTAATGATTAATTACTTATTTTGAATATTAAAAGCACTAACAGTACTTTAAATGCTGTCGATACTAAAGATTGAATGAGGCTTTTGTGCCAAAAGCACTCCAATACAACCGTGTTTTTCCTTCTTGCACAAATTTTTTCACGCGATTCGTGCAAAGCCGCGAACTCATCTCGGAAATGTTCCATTCATGTTTATGTTCTCGAAGATTGCTCGTTCGAGTCCCCAACGCGTTTTCATTAAGGGGTGGCAGGCAAGATAAAATTCGACCGTGACATACTGAGCGAGAACTGACTCTTAATGCGGGCAAATTAATATTATTTTATAAAATAGAAAAGTTTTATATTAATCTATATTACGTTCATTAGTTATTCATTAAAATAGATTGGTGTAATATTATTGTGGTGTTTATTATCTCTTTTAATTAAATCTTAATTACCGTGGTTAAATTAGAATAAAATAACTGTTACGGTGGGATCATAAATAAATGGCGCGATTGTTCGCATTAACAGATTAATGAATAATAATGAACTCCAGTTTGTTATTAATTTAAACGATATTTTTCTTCGAATAATAGTTTCTCACGCAGATTATTTTCATTATTTTAATCTTAACTTGATAATTTATTAAAAAGAGAATTACAACGCGCACTTACAAACTCTCGGAAAAATATTTCATTAAGAACCGGACACATCTAAAATTATTTATTCCGACGATAAAATCGATTGCCAGACCGAATTTTCTCGACCTTTGCGAGACTTGACGCTAGCGAAGGCTTTGGCTACGTGCAAATGAGCGTTCCTCTATGCTTTCCCGACGCGGTCAGCGCGATGTCGATTGCAACGCGACACGAGAAACATCTATCTGAGAGCTTTTTTTATCATGAGAGCTTTTTTCCAGCGCGCGACAAAAGAACGTGCAGGCAGTCGAGATGGTAAAACGAATAATCGCGCGGCATCCCATCAACAAAGGCGTCATTTCGAGAGTCCGTCGTCGCCAGGCGGCTTGAGTGCTCGACAGAATGGGAATCTCTTGTTGTTGGAATACGGAATGGCGTATTGCCATTTGTCAGTAGTGGTAAAATCTCTGGACGCCGAAAAGGAAAAAAAATTCGTTTCGTTAAAGAAACTCACGGAAAGATTCGAGTGGAGAGCCACGGGATGATTAGCTAACGCACGCCTCAACACTGACTCGATGGCGAATTTTGAAATTACATTTGTCTCGACAGTTTTATTTCGAGGGTTGTTGTGTGTATATATGCCGTTATCTATATAAAATTATCTAGATAATCATCAAGATAAAAAAATAGCTTTATCTTATCTTCATCTAGATTATTATAATGTATATTATCTTCATCTTTAACTTAGAGATAAAAGAAATAATATTTTATTCAATTAAATCTAAAATAATACGAATAATAACGAAAATGATGTATTGTCTTTAGTTTCAGTCTCCAAGTTACCATTTATCCTAATAGGAGAATTTTTCAAGAGTTGCGTTCTGAAATTCATTGCCAATAGTAAAAATCTATAATGTACGTAATGTGAACTATAGATTTTTAGTAATGGCGGTGTATATCGGAATGCAGTCTAACTGTAGTGCAGTAGTGCGCAGATCAGAAGTAGTGCAATATAAAAATTGCCCCAAAACTATAAATTCGAAAACTTTAGAAATTTTGTCAGTCATTATATAATGTGAATTATATTTATATATATTTTTTATTTTTAACTTTGATTTTTATTTGCGTATTGATTCAAATTCAAAGAAATATTTATTGTTAGATTAAATTATTTGTAGATCTTTTGTTTCTAAAAAATGAAGATTTAGAAATAAAAATATGAACATACTTCATATCCTACATTGTCTTACTCAATATATAACAATATTGTATCAAAATTATCTAAAGCCTAATATATTTTTATCTTTTATATAAATAAATTAAAATTAATTCATCTTTATCTTATCTAAGGTACATTTACATATAATTTTATTTTTATCTAGATAAATTTAAGTTATATAAGCAACTACTGTGTATGTGCGTGCGTGTGTATGCGTTATACTGTGTAGTATACACATAAGTATCGAGCGAATTCATTATTGAGGATATACTCTCTTACCTCAGATTCTGCCACTCGCACCTTATCCTTTTCGACGCGCATGCTGCGCGAATTGTCACGTTTGCGTTTCCTGTACTTTGCCGCTTGTCGAATAGAATCTCGAGATTGTACATTATATTGGGTGAAATGGCGGGATGGGAGGAAAGATAGCGCCCGGAGCAAGCAAACTCCGCGTAATATTGTTCTACAAATAATGCTGCGTCACGACTATTGTCAAAAGAACTGCTTGATAATGTGCAATGAGAAGTAAAATGGAAATATGTAATTTGAAAATCGCTTAACTATCCGCGCATAATAATTTGTGACAAAGCGTTCGAAAGTGGAACAGAATGCATTTCAAAATTTTACGCATGCATGAATTTTTTTTTTTTTTTTTTCATGACTTTGTAACGTATGTATGTACATACGTGAAATCATGAATAGAATTTTATTTAGATTTTCATGCTAGATTTTTAGAGCTTTATAGAATATCGATCGCATCTTATTATTTATTATACTTATGTCATATTGAATTGCATATGTGAGAATTTATATGTACATTATTTTAACATTTTATGTATACATTGTTTTTAAGCACTTTCTTTGCGCACGATTCGGTCATTCGCGTTTGAGTTAATTTTCATTACTTCTACAATATAAAAAAATTTTTTAGTGACTTATTTACATTATCACATCTCTGGAAAATATTTGTATGGTTGTTAAAAAAAATGTACTTATACGTTATATGACATAATTATAGTCGATGAAATCAGAGAAAGAAATGTTATCACACATAAAAATTCATAATTACTTTTAACACAAAAGTAACTTAAGAAATAATATTTTCATACCTTAAAGTTGACATTCCAAACTACAAAAGAGAAAATAGTTTAAGAGTCGGCTGTTCAAAAGTTATTCAGTAGCCTGAAAATGACATACACGAAAATAAAGGTTGAATTGCATTTACATTTTAAATAATACATTTTATTAATGTAGTGTTACAAAAACTTTAAACTAATTGTAAGTACAACATTTTTGAATATTATTTATAACATTCAATTCAAATAAGATAGTGATTCTCACATTTGAGCTCAAAATTATCGTTAAAATTTTTTTTAATAATTCATGAAGTATCTCCGATGTAAACAAGAGTTAAAAATAAAGAAAAATAAAAATATACAAGTATGAAACAAGCAATTATTCTACATAATACATACACTCTTAATCATGTATCTACGTAATTACAAGTGACATAATTACAATATATAATTCTTAAGCATGTATCGCCAAAAATTAGAGAAATACGTTGAAATAAAAACCTTATATAGAAGAGATTTAAATACCATAAAAAAATAAGAGAAAAAAATAATATCTCAAGATCAGGAATTCTTCATACCAAAAAATTGTCATCATTTTTCCAATCTTAACTCTTAAACACATAAGTGGGTCAGAGAGACCCTATATGAAGCATCGAACGCTTACTGTGTAAAGACGGAAGAAAATAGGAGGTTCGAACTAGAAGGTAAGAAAAGTTTGAAATCTCCTCTTTCGTTTGATATGGTTGATCAACTTTATTGGTCAACTAGAATTCGAATGGCACGGCAGCAAAGTTTTGTTAGGGTCTGTGAGACTAACATAATGTGTGGATAAAACTTTTTTTGTATGTATTTTACATAAAAAAGCTGGACAAAACACGTTCAAACAGGTCCGTTCGCGGATGTTACTCGTATATACTCTGTCTAAAGTTAGAATACTATATAGTGCTGTAGAAAAGGGAGCTTTTCCGAAATATATCATGAAACATATCAATTTTCAATTTTAGACACAAATTAATCAAAAATACCTCATATTCTCCTTACATAATTATACTTTTTAAAAGAAATGACAATGGCATAATTTTTTTTGAAAGTATGACTCTTTAGCTTTGAAACGCCGTATTTGAAAGTCCTCAAAAGTTTTTTGTTGCGAAGATATGATTTTTTGAAGGAAAAGTGGTCAATTTCTCATTTTTGCTTAATAGTTTTTCATTTATAACTTCATAATAAATTATTTTTCGGCAATGCCGATTGTGCAGTCATATTTCTGAGATTCTGAACTTTTATTTAAAAAAAAAATTGTTGAAAAATATTGATTGTAATCAAAGTTATAGCTTCTCAAAGTTGAAAAAGTCTCTCAGATTCGAAAATGTGTTTCCGTATTTTACAAGATCGGTGTGTTTAAGGATTAAAAACTTCAGAAATATTTTTTTTAATTGATATAAATATAAAGTGTTGATATAAATATAATAATTGTACTCGAAATTAACTATTTAAATTGATTTGATATTATGTACATTGTTAAGCCATTTCTTAAATTAATAAACATGTTATATATTGTCTAATTATGTGATAATGCAATTATATAATTCTTCAATAATATAATTTAATATTTTAAAGAATAAACAATTTATATCACAATTAATGTTTCTTAAAACGAAATCTGGTAAGAAATTAAATTAAACTCGGATTAAACTCGCTTGTGCAGCTCTTATTGACGTTGAAGCAATCACATAAAATTGTATCACGTACTATATACATGAAGTTTATACGAGAAATAAGTTCATAAAAGTGATACCTCCAATCGTATCATTAAATTCATTATTACCACATGTATTTCGTACCTCATGTTAATATAATGTTCCGAAAAAAATACCTTCTATTAGTATAATTCGAAATATCATGTCCATTTAAAAATTAATACTTCGAATTTAGAGGTATTATGCGATATAAATAATTAAGATTATAATAGGGTTATTTATGGCCTAACAAAATTTTCCAAAATGTTCTGGACAAAGAATATGAATCACGAACTGAAGCGCGATGCATCAGGTGACAAACTTTTTTAGAGAGAGCATAGAAATCGCTATTTGTGGTAAGGTGTTCGCGGTATTTCAAAAGAAAGAAATATGGCGGACATTTTTGTTTAATCGTGTGTACAAAATGTTAACGTTATGATATAGTTTCATATTCTATTCACATTCATCGTCACAGTTTCTCGAGATAACGGCATTGCAGCACAAGTCGCGTTTTCATAATAATAGTCTATCTATATTGCATCTGTGTTACGTGCTGTAAATTCGATTACTTTCTGAAACGATTGAGCGGAGAAGAGCTTACGGAATTTATAGGGACGGTAGTAACGTGCAGAGTGTATCTCATAGCGAATAAACAACTTTCGTTTATATTTTGCAAAACGGAATCACTATCAAAATATTACTGTTTCTTTATTGTTTAACTGAACTTATATAAGACTAAAAATAATTGATACTAAGATTAAAAGAATAAGTACATCGAAGAAAATTACATTTTTTTATAAGAAAATCGACTTAGGTTCCCCTAACTTGTTTCTCTTAATTAAAACAATATAAAATAAAACAAAAAATAAATAAATATAAAAAGTATATAAATAAATATAAAATAAGTTTAATATTAAAATATAAATCTAATTAACGACTGTAAACTTTAAAATAGACATTAAATTATTCTTCTAAACTTCTTTAATTTAAAAAAGCTTTGAAGAATATTGTTTTTAAAATTGAGTTTTTCATATTTATAATAAATATTTTCATAAGAGTATCTTCAAAAATTCGAGTTTGAATTTATGCTACGATTCTTCAGTACATATAAATTCCTCTGTGCAAATTCCTTTGTGCAAATTGGAATAAATTTACGTATATTTTTGATATAGCTTTAACCCTTTCTGTATAGAATATATTTAGCTTTGCTGGCTTTAAATCTCTTTTCCTGCAACGACTAATGCATTTTAATGGATGATGAACGAACGATCTGTGGAGCACTGTTTTATGTGCATAGATATATGGACACGTATTATCATAGAAGATTTAGTGCAAATTGATTGCCAGAGATTTGTACGATAGTGTTTCCGCAATTATTCTCCCTTCACGCGGATTGCGAATCAGTCTTATCGGCTGGACACGGAAGTAACTGCTCGCTAATCGCCATGAAATTCCTTTACGCGCGACTCGATCGTTTCCGCGTCGAAGGATGTGGAATCACGCATGTAGTTGGGACGTTGCGACAAAGTTCGTCGAAATTGCGCGCGCGATTACAAGGGGCGCGAGATTACAAGGGATAGTTCAAGCGATGGAAAATCGTATTAAATCGTCTCCTTGACACGGATGCTGAATACCTCGCGTACTCGTCATTCTCGTTTAACCTTTATAGGACGACCAATGTAATGACGCTATTTTTTTTTATATTGCACTGATTGTGAGAGAAATGTTTGGTAACAGCAACCAAAGTTTGGTTGAATAGTAATCAAATAAATTTTATAGTGATAGTTACTAAATATATAGTTGTTTTGACCAAATAATTTGTAGCCTTAACCAAATAATTATTTTCATACAACAAATTACAAAAGTTTTGTTAAATGTAGCTAAGTTTTCGGTACCAGTAACTATAAAATTCATTTGATCATTATTCTACCAAACGATTTCTCTCAGTGTGTAAGAATGTTGTAATTTCTATGCTTGCTTTTATCGTTTAAGTACTTGTCCTCATAGATTTCCAATACTGAAGTTAACCGATAAATGGTTGCCAGTGACTATGCATACTCATAAATAAAAATTTACGCCTATCTTCACTTGTGTGTTGTGTATACATCTTATCTGACTTATCGTTTTCGATTTATCTTCCTCAAAGCTTTATGCATACTTTTGATTATTATAGACTTTTCAAAGAATTTTTAAAATTTGATGTAGAGGAGACCGGGGCTATTCGTTAGGGGGGGTAATTCGGAAAATGGAAATATCTTTGTATGGGTATATGTTAAAAATTTACTTTAAATACTGTAAACGCATC
>QKQZ01026700.1:0-41338 GCA_003595255.1 Solenopsis fugax
TATATAGCTTGACATGTGACAGAGGTACAAATTGCATTCGTTGTTCGTTAGTTTGTTTTATAGCCGCTGTCCGCATTTTTTATTTTACGAGCGTGATTTTACGATACGAAACCTCTCATGACAAATTTAATTGGTTTGATACATCACGAAAATATAAATTGGCTTTTGTTGTTTGTCACACGGTCACGCTGGACTGTTAATTCGTCGACACTATTCCGTGACAAAACTGACGAAATCGTAAAATAAAATGTACGAAAATCGAGGAATTTAGTTTGAATTCAATTACTTTAGCTAACCACATAATAGTCGAGTCATAAATTTAATCAATAAATGATTTATTAACTCTTTCAAAAATACTCTTTCTTTTTCTTGTTACTTTTTGAGATTGTAATTATTATAATTATTGTGTCGCTTTCACATAAAAAAAAAATACATATATATACAATATTTATCAATTTAGATATGTATTTTATAATAGCCGATAATCGTTACGTTTATCTTGTCACGTCTTTTAATTGATACGTGAGAAATTTGATAATCATACGATCATTAATTTACATTGACCTAATATTTGACAAGATTGTGAAAAAACACGTTTTTTTTTTAATTTGTAACGTTTATCTAATCACATAGAAAATTTTAATTAATATAAACGATAAGATCATTTTTCATCTTTTTACTGGGAATATGTAATAAATTTTTATAATACAAAAATTACAAGATTTTAATTTTTTGTATTATTATTATTATATTCGATGTTATTATTCAGATATTTACAAATCACTCTATCTTATGACTTTTACTAAAACATTACATCTTTTCTACGTCACTAAATGTTGTCGTGAAAGTTTTGACAGTTTAATACGCAATAAAATTCAATAATTCACGAGTAATAAAAACTTCAGGAAATGTAGGTGATATTGACTTTAACATTAATGTTCTTCGATCACATGCAAGTTCGGTTAGAAAATAACAGGAAGTAAAAAAAGAATGTCTCAGCATTTTCAGGAGATTTAACTTACGAAAATATTACGTCAGGTGCCACGTCATTGAATTTCTAAACTGCCTGCATAAAGTGGATGGAAGAGACGTTACTTAAGATCCGTCGTCTCGAGTCGTATTGTGCTACGGAAAAATTATTCTCTACGAATTTACGGTGGCTGCAAGGCCAACCGCGTCGGATGCAAAGTGCGCAAAAGAGATGATTAAGGAACGCTTACGTTCGAGAAAATAATCACGTTCGAAGGACAATGCGCGGAACGTAATAATGGACGTAATTTCGTATTACGTCGTTAATCATTCCTGCGGGTCCCCGCCGACAGGAAAATTCTGTCCGAATCGAGAGACGTCTTGCTTACATGCGATTACCAAGTAAGAAAAGAGAAGAAGAGGACCGTAAAGTAACCGACGAATGCGGAGCTTTCATCGCAACGGTGATAACGATAACGATCGGTGTCCGACAATTAATAACGACACCGCTCTACCGTGATTGCGCGAATAGATTTGCACGCGGCGGACAATTAAGTAATCGAGTTCGTTACCGCAGTGCGCGTTGATCAATCATCATGCGCCAATGCTCCGTGCATTCGACGCGGGCCTCGACGCGCTAATAAGACAGTCGAAGAGAAACGAGGAGATTTTAATCTTGGCGAGTAACGTGGCCGCTTTATTTCACTCGCCGTGCTATTAGTCGACGGAAGAAATTCATTAAAGGCGACTTCGTCCATCATTATTCCGTACGTCCGTCGTCGCCGCGGCGAACGGCACTAACGGCATCGGTGACGAATTAGCGGGGACGGGTGGTGCAAAATAGGCAAAACAAAGGTGGCTGGCTGTCGTGTCGTGTGCCGTGTCTCTCGTCCCTCTGTATTCCGAAATTCCTCGTCATGAGCATCCTAATGTACATTGTCCGGAGCGAGGGATCGCCGGGGGAGACCGCGAAGCAAAACGCTGTAATGGCACGTACGCAAATCGATTTTGTCGGCCAGGATGCGACGAGGTGAGCCAGAGATTTTGGAACAACTCGTAATTGGAATTGATATTGTCACGCAGACTAATTATTGACTTTAATTTATTCTCTGTGTCTACATTTCCTATTATTGAGCTATTATGGAGTTTAATTCGATCTTTTATAGTTACATCTATCGTAATATATTATCCGATAATTACACTAATTAAGCTGTAATTGCGTTAAACCGTATTTGCCTTGCTGACGAATAAAACAATGAGATTTCTAATCTTTTAATCCCATAAAGTGTCCTTTTAGAGAGTAACATGCTACGTGCTTGACATCTATTATTCTCTTTACATAAAAATTTACTTCATCATAAATTTTTTTAATATTAAATTTTTTTTTAAATATTAAAGTCACGAATGTAATTCCTGTTTTCTATTTTATTGTGCAGTATTTCTAAATAAAAAAATGCGTTGCGTTTAACTTAGTAGTAGTAAGAGACTCCTGTTGTCTCGCCGCATATTAAATTACGACTTCAGACACGAGAGATAATAGACGCCTTAAACTAGCATTTAATATTCGCATATGAGAGGTTCATTCACCTTTACCACAACTTCTTTTCTTCAGAAAAGAAAATTTTGCTTCTACTTCTTCTCACAGATTTTATCCGTAAAATAAATAAATTTATTCATAAAATATATTATAAAAAGGTTAAAGATAATATAAAATGTAATAAAAAGACACGATTTATCGGCACAGTATCCTGCGGAGATGATTTTTCGTTCTTTCTTATCTTCGTGTATTTATCTGAGAATATAAAGTTATAAAAATATTGTCACATGTGCTGAAGTAATGTTATTTTATAGAAAACTATCAGAGACCTCGCTGTTCCGTTATTGGACGGTGCAGTATCATAATTTTTTCTATCGACTCTTTTATATCAAATTTTTATTGCTTTGATTAAAATTTGTCATATTAAAATTTAAAAGATCTTGCGAACATTTACAAATATTTAATTTTTATATTTAATTTTTAATCAAACATCAATAGTCATTGCCATCAATAATTAGAAATAATGATAAAAAAAGAAAACAATATAAATGCGATCGTTTCCTTCAATTTTCATTTTTCTGAATGCAATAAATACATTTTACAATAAATACGAACATGGAAGATTCTGTCATTTGGTTTTTTATTCCATTTCACAATTCGAGATACGTCTTCTCTCGAGATATTGTAGATGATGCTTATTTAAATTGCATAAATATTGAAATGTAATATTCGTGATAAAAAAATTCGTTACATTGAAACGGATAATAAAAAAAAATAACGGTAATCATACAAGATATTTAATTATGTCATTCTATGGTGAGGTCATTTTAATTAACGGAATATTTATCGAATAGGTAAAAGCCACTTTCATAACTATATTCATAAAATTTCGGATTTTTTGTCATAAAAGTTCCGATATTGGAAAAGCTCATCAATTCATATTGCTTTCGTATCGTGATAATTTATAACGAAAACTCGAAATATGTTATAAACAAAACGAGGATATTTTTGCATGAAATTTATGGAATTATAGAGATCATAATTTTCTGAATGGGATTATCCTAAAATTTCTAACGTTAATTCGTGGATTTCGTGAGAGATTAAGATAATCCGGTAACTAGAGTAGCAGAGTTTAAGACAGTCATATGTATATTTCATTTTAATCTCACGGTATCAGAATAATTATTGTTACATCTGCTTTTCCGCAATCCATTACAATATTACCAAAATATTATATCATCGCCACTTATCACAACTATATTATAAATGACCTGAAATAAGGTGAGATGTTAATTTAAAATATAGGAGGGAAAGCAATACGTTATGTGTATTAATTATGTTAATTTAAAATATAGGAGGGAAAGCAATACATTTTGTGCATTAATTAATATGCACAAAATGTATTGCTTTACTCCTATACATCTGGAGTACTCTTATATCTCTCTCTTTTTTACATATATTATAGGTATAGGTTCAAACATTATTTATGAAATATTAAACGTAGCAAAGCTTAAACGTAGCAAATCATCTGTAAATTTTCTAATCCTCGGATTTTTGATTATTTAATCTTAAGTTGGATTTTTCTTAAAATTAACAAAATATCAATTATTATTTATCAAGTTTTTAATGTTAAACATCTGTATAGTAAATTATTAAATCGGAAAATGTATTCTTTAATACGATTAAAAATATATAAAATATATAACTTAAAGATAAAACAATTTTGTACTTTTTATTTTATATTATTTTATTAAATAATTATTAATATTAAATAACAAATTTTTCTAATCATAACATATTTAATTTTTAAATGTCAAAGAATTAAAATATATCTTAATTATTACATGTTTTATATCCATTTGTGCATTCTTTATATACTTGTATCTATCATATTATTTGAAATTTTTATAAAATTATCCATGCTGATTCAATATTTGTTTATCTGTTTCATCAAACGTCATCCATTTTTTCCGCTAGACTCTAAATTTAATTCTGACAAACCACGAGATATGGTTATCCAATAGTATTCCAACTTTTACCTTTTCATCACTTTTCATGCTAGTTTTAAAACTTTTCTACGAAGTAAATTTGCATACAACTGAAATTGCTTGGTAAATGCGAACTTTTATTTATAAACGATGTTCTTCGATCCTTTTAAAATTAAACATGAATGAAAATACACAACGTATATTTATCTGTCTATTTTTACATCCGCTTTAGTGTTTGCCCATAAAATTTTTCATGAATAAATATAAGAATGCATTTTTGCATGAGAAATTATGTCAAATAATAGTACCAGCAATACTGTTGCTATCTATAGTAGAGTTTATCGAATTTGTCCTGCGTAAGCTGTAGATAACTTTTGACGTTTCGAATGGATGGATACATCCGTTAGAAATGATAGCTATTATTATTTTTTCCACGCAACGAGATATCACACTAATTTACTTTTTAGAAGACAGTGTATAGAGACCGAGTTTTACACATTATTGAGTTATCAAAGAAAGATACGCAACTATCTAGTCAATTTCAAACCTCAGCCAATAGAGTTAAATTAAGAATGAGCTCGTTGTCAAACTTTTACAATTAGTTAACTAGTGTTTCACGATAATAATTGCTAGTAATTACATGGCTGTTATTAATTACTTGCGCTATTAAACTTGAAGGTATACTTAATACGCAATATTGATTAGCGGTACAGTAATATAGATTCTTATTTCCCAACATTAATCATATAATAGGTTTTTACTTACTTTGTTTGAATTCCAGAAAAAAGTTCAAGGGTCTAAGAATCCAAATATTCGAGAATTTAGGTCTAAAATTGTATACGTAAGAACTAGGTAAATATTCAAGAGTCTGAAGACTCCGTAGAATAAAACAGATTCATCAAATCCGAAAGCTCTAAGCATCCACTTGCCAAAAAAATTATACGCTGTTTATAAAGAATAGAAAACATCTGAAAAAGGTATCATGTCAATTAAAATGCAAATTAGGCATTTTAGCAAGAAAGACAAACAGAATGAAAGAAAGACGTAAACATTGTTCGCGCTTAAATAACACAAATTTATTGAAAGTATGCGGATTCACTCGTCGCTTTATGAGAAATAATTATCGTTCTCTGTGGAATAAATATACTCAGTATTCGTATTTTTCTTAAAGATCTATTTCCTCATTATTATTCATAACTTAACACATTCCTTGATTATTCGAAATTATATTTTGAAGAAAAGTTCAATACTTTGGATTTTTATTCACCAATTGAATTTTAATTAAAAAGGAATTGCAAATTATTTCTGTCACTATACAAATTTATTCCGACTTTAACTTAATGAGAAAATATTTTTATCGATCTCTGAAATGTTGGAGCACCATGTACAATATGTAAGAAAATTCATTTTTTATGTAACACATGAAAGCTATTAAATTGGGACATAAAAGAAATGTTCATAAAAGGAATGCACTTTGCGCTGCAAAGTGCATTCTCTCTATGCATTTTATACGACACGTGTCGTTTTTTGGCTTCGTTATGCTCCTTGCCGAATCACTTGAGTTTAGAATTAATTACTACGGCTAATATGCTTTTGTCGTGTCAGCCCTCGCTTTCCCAACTTCGCTTACACCGGTTTTCCGCTAGATGAATTTAATTACTGCATGTTGGTGGAACAATTAGAATTCAAAGAGCGGGGCGTCCCTAGGCTGATTATCTTGACGCGGAGCGCAATTAATTCAGCGCGTACCACTCCAATCACTTTTTGCAATAGGGATTTCGTATGCCATGCAACGACACGTTCTCGATCTGCGCCATTGATCGTAATTGAGAAATCTTGAAAGTATATACAGAGTCTCCGATTAGTATGCAAATTGGTAACGATTGATTTACTCGCATCAATCGCTCTCGTTTCAACATACACAGACATATGCCACGCAGATATGATTTATGATACTGCGAATATCTGTATTAACTGTACGTGACATTTAGGCATGTGTGCGTTTGCCGCAAGAAAAGTGAAAATATAATTATCTTATTATCGACTATTTAAAAAAAATATTTGATCTTTAAAATATTAATCTTAGTATTTTCTCGTGATAGATATAATAGATATAGTAGTATTTATCATTTTATTATACGAGATAAAAGAAATTTGTTAATAGTGATTAAAATATAGCGTTTAAAATGAAAGAGATAATTGATTAAATTAATAAAATTTGGTATAATTACTCTCATATAAATATTTGATTAATATTGGTAATTTTGTATTTAATATTAAATCTTGATGCAAATAACCAGATCAAGATCAAGATCATCTGCGTAATTTATAACCGGTGATCTGTTATGCCATAAATTCTCCGTTTTGTAGCCTGCAGTCATGAAATTAGGTTTACGGTTATATCGATCATGAACAATAGTGATGTCTGTAATGTCAGCGAATAATCGTAATCGATGATGTCGATCAATTTGTTTGCTTGATAAATATTTGCTTGTTTTGATGAGATATAATCACTATTAAAGAAGTAATCGCGAAAAGCTGATCGCGCTTCTTTAATTGTGATTAAAGTGTGATTATAAGCTTTTATTATAATCACAACATTTCTGTACAATCAATTTAACCGTCAATTAGTCTAAATACCTCTGCATTTCTCTTTCCGGGTTTTATTATCTCACGATAATACATTCATAGCAGCAATCGATTCTAAAAATATTTTTCTAGAATTATCCGTTTTCAAATTCTCGATATATCTTGTACGGAATTATCAAATGATGACGGAAAAACGATGATTAATCTACTGAAACCAGACAAAGTACGTAAATCTTATTCGCTGGATAATCTCGACTTTAAAATCTCGACAAGTCGGCTGCAAATAAGCCGACGATGCGGCGAGACAGCTTTCTCATATACGTGGAAAATAAGTTAACCGTTGAATACCGTTCTCAGCAAAAACGCTGCAATCTTGGGAAAAATCAACACGTAATGGCCAAAGTATTGTTATCCGGTATCAAAGTATAATGGCATTATTATTGGAGTACATTGCGTCTATCAGATTAATTAAAGTTACTTGCTATTACAGCGCGATCGACTATTAAAGCTTAATCCCGAACTCGGTTTCTTCAGCTGTTTGAATCAGTTTTCTCCTGCTTCACTTCTTCCGTTTCTCTGAAAAATCTGAAAGTAGAGAATCTTTAACCCGCGGAAAAGTTATGGACGAAGTTAACGTTTCAATCCCGCAAGAGGACAGAAAGTATAAAAAGGATAAGGGACTTTCGGCGGATGTTTTGCAGCTTCTGGAACTGACCAGAATTTAAAATTATTATAACGAACCTCGTAATTTTTTCCCGTAAATATCAGCTCGAGACTTAAGAAGATTCAGTCTTAAGTCTAATTAGTTGTAATTAAGTAAATTGAAAAAATATAATTTTAGAAAATTTCAAGTTTTTATTTAATGTTAGAGAATAATTGGAAGCAGCTGTATCAGCTGATAATGAGATTGTTTCTAAATATTCTTTAAGATAAGATGAAAGCTTTAAAAACTCATTAACTCGTTAACTTATTATCGATCTATCTGTTTTGTACAGAAAGATTGTTACTAAAGAAGATATATGATGTGTCAGATATCAAGTGTTACCCACGCACGAGATTATTCAAATCGAAAATGTTTACACTCCGATTTCGATAATAAATCGAATTTGAAGTTAATTCAACGTCCTTTCGATTGATGTAGCGATGTCATATATTCATTATCTGTGAATTCATTTAGGGATTACATTGAAGAACGGACTGCATAATTAGACTGGTTTCATTGGTTTGTGCAAACTGCATGAACTTGATCAAGCGGAACGTTAGAATATCAATGAATCGACATTATAGGAAATTACGCACATAAACGAACGCACGTATGCACGCGACCGTACATGCACACATACACAGAATGATTCCTAAAATACAAAAAATTTAAGATTTTCCTTTATATACTTTTGTGAAGAAATAATGTTGAATATATGTTCTAAAATTCTTTGTTTTCAAAGTACAAGGTATCAAAGTTAAGAAAAAAAAATTAAAATTTTGAATCTAGAAAACGCTTAGAGATATTTTATTTAAGTTTGGTGTGTAATTCCTAAAGGGCATACGTTCACCTTTTCTTCATAAAATAAGCTAAGAGATGTCTTCTTAAATTTATTGTATCTATTTAGGAATCGTCCTGCATAATAATCACATATAACGGCTATGCAAATACTTACATGTGCTGCATTAGTGAGTCAATTTCTCATCGATATAATGCACTTGCTTCAAATGAAACAGGTTCATTACATCGCTATTGAAGTGGTAATTTTCACTTTTACCGAGATAATGAAACGCCTACTCTTTTCCAATATTTTATCCTTTTGATTTCGTAAATGACAAATTAATCCTGCATAAACTGATATATCTGATAAATACATTATCTTTCCGTCCTATACTTTTAATTAACCCAACTGTTTACGTGGGAGACATGATATGAACTTTTTACGACGTATTAATTAATCCTACGTTACGCGTAGGCAGTCATGTGGGTAGCTTGGATATTACACGGAACACAGGTAGGAAACAAAATGATCAAGTCTCTGTAGAATCTCGGTGAGTTATATTTTTAGGGGCTTAATTTGTCTTTTGGGGTTACTGCCTTGAGAGAGTGAAATGTCCAGGGAGATTGCTGATATTTTTGTGTTCAAGGGAATACATCATCAAATATAAAATTTCTTTACAAAACTCATTAGATATATATTTTTCGAGGAAATTAAATTATTAAAAAAATATAACTTTTAAACAATCTAAAAAATTGCTGGGATATATTCATTCTTTATAAATGTAAATTCTGTATTAATGTCGAAAAAGTAAGCATTTTCTTTTTTTATGTTATATATTATTTATTTGGAAAATACAGAGAGAAAGTAATAGAAGGGAGATTTTTCTAATTCGTTTATAATAATTTTCTTATAAATAGAGCCTATATTCTTTTATTTTGCAAAATTACTTAATTTTGTTATATAAGTCTTCAATAAACAATAAATTTTCTGCAAACACGATTGTTGCATTTTATTTTCACAAACTTTATACAATGAATTAATATCTTCTTGAAAAAATTATATATTTGATAAAACATTTGTTGAAAACAGAAATATCAGTTATTATCTTTTCAAAAGAGGAAACGGTTGTCTCTCCTACCGCTTAGTACAGATACACAAGGAGAGAAAAATCGTGTTAGAAAAGGACATTGGAAGGTCGACACGATGTTAAGGTTCGGTGATCCATTCCGAAACGACACGATACTTGAAGCGATCGAGTGCCATGACGAAGCTTTAAGACAACGCAACATCCTATCTGTCGCTGGGAAAATAACTCCAGACCCCAATCCCGATGGAGACACTTCGTAAGATTTAGTGACATAGACACATAAGTGCCCCGAAGAAAAGGATAGAAAAATTATCGCCTCTCTTTATAGAGAGTAGTCCGGCCGCGAATAAGATTTGTTTCCTTCACTCGCCGATGTTACATTTGATCAAAGGAACAATATCTCCATAACAATACTATTCCTTTTCCATAACAATGCCGTTTCCATTGTGGAGAGAGGGAAGGAGAAGGTAAATCAATACATATTTCCGAACGATAGAGAATGTTGGAATTCTATTGTACAAGTCGGTCATAAGAAGGCTGATGCGATATTGGGGAACAATACGTAAAGACTGCGTATAAAATGACTGGAGTATTGTGCTTATTTACTTGAAATTGAAAAGAATCGAGACCACATTGAAAAAGTAATAATCGTTTCAATATAAGGGCACGATATAATAATTTTTATTATAACTGTAAACTATTAGATTCACATAGAGTGAGTAAAAATACGGAGGATGTGCAAAAGTACGTACGCACGTTCGCGCACGCTCGCGTAGTAATGAGAAATGAGTTTAAGAGTTTGTTTCCTTCTTTATTTTACCTCTATTACAAAATGTTATCCATTTAATGGTTTTCAAGGGTAAAACTTTTCGTAATAAAAATGTATCTCATTTTTATGGCTTATTTTATGCTTATTTACTCACTTCTTTTGCATTTTTACGTATGCTCCCATCATGTTCATGGAAAACTAATTGCACCACGTGAATCTGCAACTTAAAAACTATAAAAAAACATACAAATTTTATTTCTCGGTTGCGGGCCAAAATTCGCTACTTTTACACATCCTTTGTCAGAAATGTTGTTACGTTATTATTTTAAATGACGATATGTGAAACACATAAATTAATGCAAGCGCATACGATCGAATCCGATCTTTCAAATTTTTTAAATAAATTTATCGAGAAGGGCGTCGAACTCGTTGAACGCAACGTTGCAACAGTGTTGCGTTAATTAAGTGAAACGTAAGGCGACCTTTGACTATCTATTAGATAGTCAAAGAGCGATACATAGGACCGGAACAAAGCCTTCGCTTCCTATGTTCTACGTGTCGCTCTTTTTGATTATTTAATAGATAGTTAAAAGTCGCCCTACGTTTCACTTAATTAACTAAGGAAAAAGAGTTAATGGCAATGTCACCAAAGGGTTATCATTGTTGACCTACACATCTCCGACGTAAAAAAAGACTAACGATGTTTGAAACATGTGAAGCAAAACTCGTGTGAGAAACATCCGTTCTAATAGTGATAAAATATCACGAACTTAGAATGAGACATGTTTCGGTAGATACGATGGGAGATAATCTGTTTATGCGGATTTCATCTACTTAGAGCAGGTATACTACACTGAGAAAAAATTTTCTTAATTTTAGTAAATCTAAATTTACTTATTTAAAGAAAATAATTTTTAAATTATAAAACTTTTTTTCGTAATTATACTAAACCGTTTCATTAAAAATAAAAATAATTTCTTGTTGAAAAATTTATAAAAAGCTAAATCAGATTTACTAAATTACGATAAAATATTTGTTGAATTCTAGTAAATGAATTTTTAATATTAAATTCGGATATTTTAATTTAAAAAATAGCATTTTAGTAAATATTTGTTTTAATTTAATTTTCTAAAGTTATAAATAGCTAACTTAAAGGACACAACTAAAAACATTTAAAATTGGAGATATTCGACCGTTAGTGTAATACATACAAATTGAAATAAGAAGGCCTTCTACGGTCAAGCTAGATCTTAGTGCTTTTATAAATTTTATTTGTGTGATTTTTATATACCTTTTTTCTTAACTAAATGTTAAAAACATTTAGTTAATACTGTGCATCTGTAAAAATTCATCGAAATCGGACTTGGATAGCCTTTTAAAGTTGAGCCGAAATAATTTTCTTGAAGCAAGTAAAATTTTTTTTTTTTTTTNTTTTTTTTTTCAAGTAATTTTTTTCTCAGTATAGGCGGGTTCTAATCCAGATCCTCCGAGGGGATAGGGGGAACGTAACTCTTTCGATCATTTTTATCGAGGAAGAGCGGAAAATACACGTCGCGACGCGGATGGGCAAAAGATCCGGGATATCTCGTCCATGTATATAAATTTTTTTGTACTCACTAATTGTCCTCAAGGATGTTGCACCCAAATTAATAAAAATTATTACCACCACCACTAACACTAATGTTAACACTAATGTCACTCGTCCTCCTCCCCCTCGTCTTCGGGATGGAGGATTCTTCTCATTTTCGGGGACCATGTTAATAACGTCCCCCGTTAAATCATTGTTAATGGTGAAAATAGGTGAAAGTAGTACACACAAATTTGCAGGAACATACAAATAAGATAAATGAAGAAGTTGCAAACGAAATTGTTTCTTTCTTTTTTCTCGTTGATTAGAACCCATTTTTTTTTATAACGAAACATTACTCACAGATTTTCACGATGTTAAGTTCTCGCGGACGCGATCAAGACTGGCGGCAAAGGTCCGCGCATGAACATTTTTCGTCGCATCGTATACTTACAAAGCAGCTAATCTAGGGATCATTAAGGGGTCAAATCACCTTGACTAGGTCTAAAATAAACATAAATTTAAGATTAAAAAAAAATTAACTACTGTGTGTATAATTAAGTGATATTTTACAGATACAATATACATAATATGTACTGCAAAATTATAAATCTTTTAAGTGATTGAGCTCAAAATAAAGGCTGCACAAATAATTCTTACAAATCTCTTTCGCCGCAACGGGTGTAAATTTTTCTCGGAAACTAATAGTTCGATTAACTTCATTTTTGGCACGAATATCCTTAAGATTATCTATCGTGTAGCGTACAGAATTTTTTTCTTGAAAATTGTGGAAAAGAGATCAATTTGAAAAAAGTAATTTACTTTTTGCCTTAAAATGTCGAACTTAAAAAATTTATTATAAACAAATGGATTAACATATTGAAAAATCTGTACGCTACACGATAGATAATCTTCCTAAGAATATTTCTGACAAAAATGAAGTTAATCGGACTATTAGTTTCCAAGAAAAATTTAAACTTCTTGCGAGCATAATATTTTTCGTTTGTAGATATCTCTTATGCTCTATGATTTAATCAATAATCATTTTTTCAAGGAAAAAATTTTTCTTTTTTTCTCGTTTTATAGCAAATTTTACAAAAAGATGTTAAATTTTAAAATTATTATAACTATAACATATCTAATATATTTCTCAACTGACAAAGAACGTGTATAATACTTTGAATATAAAAGATTTTTAATTATGCACTAGATGTATGAATTAATTGCTATCAATGAATATCGAATTTTATTGATAAATATTTGCAATGTCTCTTCTTATTTATCAAGTTGTTTCATGCAAACGCACAATTAAATTAAAAAATGAATACATTAATAATGCTGAGTGTATTCAAAATTTATTAATTAATTGTTTACGTGTGTTTAATATCTCGTATTTTTTCAATTTTTCATTGACGGATACTACTTCTGTTTGATTACGGGAAAAAATAAAGAAAATTATATTTTAAATTAAAAAAACACATATGTTTTGCAAAAATATTATATTTTAAATTAAAAAAACACATGTTTTGCAAAAATAAAACTTGTTTATTTACCAGTGATAGAAGACGAAAATCAACATACATAAACTTTTGGGAACTTGTTTACAGCGCAGTTGGGAATATACATGTCCTGCATTTTGTTTTTTTGTTCAACCACTGCATTAAAATAAAATGTAGATACTTCGAAAATATAAACAGTTTATTTATTTATTACTTAATTAATAAATTAATTAATTTTAGGCAGTTTTTTTTAAATTTAATTTACTTGTTAATTTTAATATCAAAAATTGAGGAGTTGTGAAAAAATAACGGGTTTTCCGACATTATTAGTAAATAAAAATTCTACTTAAAATTTATAAGAAATTCTGTTATTAAACGAGTTAATTTATCTAAATTGAGACACTGTACAAAAAGATAAGATTCAAAATATTTTAAGGCAAAACTAGCAGATTTATTTCAGACAGTACTTTAGGTGAAATTATGACAAGTTCAACAGATTCACATTGTTTAGATAAGCTAAGGCTATCATTAGAAATGAAGAGAGCAAATCTCTCTCTTGAGTATCTCTCTTGCATTCCAACGAATTTCATGAACTTAATAAAAAATTCAACGAGGCATAAAGTGATGCCTTATCGTAGTAATAATGGAAAAATTATGAATAATCTCGCAATAAAATATAATATAATATAAATGCGATGCTACAAATATTATTATAAAAGTAATAAACATATTACGCGATATTACAATGAAAATAATGAAACGCGAAATGATTTTCCGAGGTAATAAAGCTAAATTGAGTTACTCGAGATTATTGTAGGTACGTGTCAAACATTTTTAGCAGGAATGTGAGTGAAATGTACGGAATTACAGCCGAAGTTGCAACTGCCTGAATTATATGAATAACGCTATTTAAAAACGGTCTTTTGTAATGTTGGAATTCACTTCAGAGACGAATTATTGGAGAATTTGAAGACTTAGCAAAAGCATGTCGAGAAATTAATAACTTCGAGTTATAAGCGACCAAAAAAAATTTACGGCATCTCACAAATTAAATTTCAAAGATAGATGGTATCGTTTTAATTCTTTGCGACATAAGAAACTCTGAATCGCTCGCGGCGGTATCATATAGCAGCGCAGGAGTCACGAATTTAATACAAATAACGCTCAATACTGGAAGTTACCAACTGCACAAGTTCCCGCCACGTTTTCTCGGAGGTGAATTTCCTTAGCAAGGGAAAGGAAAGATACGTATCTTTGTCGCACTAACGTATTCGCGGAGGCTGCACGCGCAGCATGCATCGTCTACAAATCTCATCTCAGCTTTCCGATCGCAGCTACGAATATTGAGTAACATTTCGTTCTCGTCGAAGACACGGTAGATTTATCGCGTAATTTCTCTTTTCTCCCTTGGCCTCTTGAAATCTTGTTTGTGGTACAGATTTTGCAGGAAAGATCTGAAGTACTTAAGGCCGCAAAATCAACACATTCATATGCGTACACAGCTGCACGTTATGGTAAACGTGCACGAAATGGAGCGCAGTTACCGTGGCTTAATGATCGCAAATATTAACATTAACAGTCGCGCTGATGACAGTGCACGCAATTATGCTTAATAAAGGATTTTACGTATATATGGACTAACAATAAACCTCGCGCTGTAAACGACTCTACACAGAAAAAAAATTAATATTAAATTAACAATTCATTGTTACATATATAAGCAAGAATATAAAATCTCCTTAGAAGTATTTATAATCTCAAAGAGACATAATTTGCTATAAAGAAATTTTGTTTCTTCGTGTAAGCAAATTATGTTTAAGATTATCAAATTCTTCCAAGAAGATTTTATATTCTTGCTTATATATGAAACAATAAATTGTTGATTTGATAGTCATTTTTTCTGTGTATAAAAGCGTTTATAAGATTAACAATATAAGGCGCATGATCCTGATAGGTAAAAAATGAACTGAGATCTAACTTCCGGGTAATAGTTTGAAATTCGTTCGCAATTAAAAGAATTCGACATCGTCTACTCATTAAAGTAATGCCAAAATTTTTTTACTACATTCTCGAGTGCCAAAAGTTAGGATAGTTTAATTGGCTCAATTCACCAGCAAATGAACATCTCCCTAATTAAATAAAGTAAGAGACTTTCGTGCCCGTTAAAATATCCGTTACGTCCTTCGGATTCGTCTTGACCGACCTCTTAACAACGAATAAAACAGGAAGATAACTGATTTTATGAATGAAGATTTTTCCATTTTTATCCCGCATAAAAATAGAAATCTTCCGCACGTTCGTAAAAAATTATTAAACGAGAAAAATTTCTCTCACACAATTGAAAAAGAAATTTTTATCCTAATCTATTTATTTTCTAATGTGTAGAACACAAGCTGTAAATCATTGTTTGAAGGAGATTACAATGATATAATAAAGATATCTGTTATATCGTTAATTAAAATCTCATTTTTTAATCGTAATATCAATCGCGTAAAATAATATTCCAGTTTTGCATTTAATCTTATCACATTCTCGTAGATCCTATCATGTTTATCTTGCAACAGAATAAGACACTCATAATGTCCCATCTGTCCCTATTGGTTTTCCCAATTTAATTTTTCTCGATTAAGATTAATATTTGGAAACTTTAATTGAATAGTTCACATCTCAAGAACGAATAATATAGAACGTATAATAAAGACTGCAGCATGGAACGAAATAGCGAAGCAGTTGGGATCAAATTTTATAGGTATATCTCACTTGATAATAAATGACATTAATTTATATCTAATATTTACAATTAATTAATTCTTTATAACACAGTATTAAACAAAATGTATAATACTATGATATACTTCAAATTTTTAATTTTCATTATATTTAAAAAAAGTAAAATATATAAAATAAGATATTAAAAATAAAAAACTAAATATGCAAGACTAAAATTAAAAAAAAAGTAATTAAAAAAATACATAAATAAGAAAAGATTGTGATGATAATCGTGTGTTACGATCTTAAAATGATTACTGTAGGGAGTGTAAAAGGTTTAATGGCTATTTCGTCCCCGTTCTGTCCCACCCCTATGGGATACATGGCAAAAATGAAAAGGTTTCGTTTTCAAATACAAGAAAAAAAAATATTTCACATTTTTTATTTTTTTATAGTATAAAGGTTTTATAATTCAAAAAAGGTAATTTAATTCATTTTCCCCACAAAACATAATAAATAATACTTGATAAATTAAGTTTTCTTTAAAAGCGGCGTATACAGAGTATACCGGAGTTACCCTATGTAAAATATGTTCAGCGTTACGTATGTACGTTCAACGTGGTACACGTCATTGCTATTACATATTCAGCGATAACGCGTAATCTTCGGATGAGCAAAGTGAAAAGAAGCTTGGATTATTGTCACGATACGTTGACGATACGGACAGCTTTATTATGAACACGGTCGTCTTTTCAGCGGAACGCATTCAGGCGCGATGGGCGTTTGGAATTTTATCGTGGCTCTTACAATCTTTTTTTCTGACTTCAATTTAAAAAAAAAAATGTTTATGCAAAATAAAGTTCCGACAATTTGACAGAGTGATATTAGTATCGTTTTGCGATATGCCTGTGACATGAAAGCAATCCTTTCCAGGATTTTCTTTCCTATAAAACACTGCAATTAGAATGTTTTGCCGCATGTCACATTTCTGAACAAGCAAATACTCAATAGGAAAGCACGGAAAAGCTCTTTTCAAAACTCAATAAAAAAACTTGCAAAGAATATGCGATATGCAATGATACTAACAAAATATTTTTATAAAATTAATTTATATAAAAAGAGTTATCCGTATAAAAATTTGATTAATTAAGACAAACGCGATATTTTAATCGTATATTAACTTTTTACGCTGAATACGTTTTTACCAAGATAAACTTCTCTTGAAATTAACCGAAAAACCAGGTTTTATTGTGCATTTATTTTCTTAAGCGTTAATTTTCCGACTGAATTATGCATGGCGATAAATAACCGAATAAGTGCTGCGATTCTTGTTGGAGTAATTGGAGCCATTAATGGTGGCGGTGCACGCTTTTCTCTACGAAAAATATATAGTTTTCCTTTTGCATTGTTAACGAGATCAACTTTAGGAAAAGGATTGCCAAACGCAGAGCAGGGTCATGATAAAATTCATTAATCTCACATACTCTTTCAACCTTGCTGTTTACATGTATAACAAAAATTGTAATTCAAATATCGTTTATTGGTCATCTATCGATTTTTCCTTTTTTATATTGCCACACGCGTGTCATACGCGAGTTATAACAAAAGTCTGGCAAATATACAGTGCGCAGTTTGAGCACAATCTTGTAAATGTTGTATTCACCTAGAACATTATTGAGTACGAAGATCTTGTTTTCGAATTAAAAAATGTTATTTATTTACTAACTTAATGTTTAAAAAATACCGACATTTTCAATCGCCTATGTTTTTGGAATTATCTAATAATAGTGCTTTGAAAACGTCAATTTATTGTTTGAAAAGTCCGTGCATAAGAAATTCAGCCCAGTGAATTTAATAAATAATAGTGACATAAAGTGTATAAATGTGTTTATAGCGATACCATAAAATATGTATTATTTGGATAGTCTCTCTTGCAATTAACAAACGCGCGTTTTCGAGCTACATTAAACTAATAAAACAAGTCGCGAATTCAGTTATATTCTATTTCTGTTTACAACTCCAACTCTTCGTTTTTGAAAGCTGCGAAGCAAGTTTGCGAAATATGCTATATAATTGCAATCTGAGTATAATCTTCAGTAGCGACTTTTGCGTTCTATCTTGTGAAGAAAAAGAAAGAACTCGAATTTTTTTATAATTTAATGCGCATATATCTTGAATGTCTTTGTCATGAGCTACGAGGAAAGGTTGCACTCAAAGGGTGAATATGAAAGAGAAAGAAAAATTTAACTTGCTTGATGCTGCAATCAGTAAAAAGAATTCCGTTTGAAAAGTAGAATACATTAGATCCAAGTTTGTCGCAAAAATTCTACGAATTTGAGAGTTTGACACATTTTATTCTTTCATATACAATTATACACTGACAGAAAAAATAAAACAAAGTTTTACTTAATACAAAAAAATTATTTACTCGGTTCCTAATAGCTTATTTACTACTTTAACAGTAAAGTTAAAAATTTCTTAATTGAAATATTTATGTAAATGAAAGAAATTTTTTTTTAATCAAGTAATTTTTTTGCACTTCTAGAAAATGTTTACTGTTAGACTATTTTTATATTAAATTTAATCTAAAAAAACAATTCAATTTAATTTAATAATATTATTAGTTTATTTGTGAAATGATTATTTAAATGTAAAAAATATAAAAAATACAAAGTTATATACTTAAAGTAATATGTCTTTATTTATTTAAAAGTAAATATTTTTACTTAAACAGAACAAATAAGTGCTTACATCAAAATATATGGTTTTAAGAAAATGTATTTTTTTCATTAAAAAAAATTTCTCTGTGTATGAATTCAATGAAGCAACACGTACACATAAGTATTACAATAAAAATTGCTTTAATTTGCGCATATAATTTTGCTCGCGTAAAAATTTTCAAATATTTCGTTAAATGAAAAAAATGTTTAATTAAAAATCGAAGTTGTGTTGTGCCTGGAATTTGATTATTACGCGGAAATGTCAGCGTGATATGATGAACAACGCATGTCCCGCTATCATCGCAATCAATTTCAGCCCTTTATCGACTCGCCCACTTTAACCAATAACACTATCGCACGCCCTTGTCAGAAACATTCGGACGAGATAACCCTATTTCCGGTCGATCCACGCTTGTGATCCTCGTTTATAGGATTAAACGATCGCATTTGCCTTGTAACAGTACCTCGTCATACCGTATCTCTCTGTTACGCCTTCCACATAACGTGAGCTCGTAATAAACACGAAACAAGTACAGCTACGCTACGTTGGTTCCGCGTCCTTTTACATGGCACATGTGCGTTGAGCTGCGTACTACAAAGAAGGAAAGAATGTATCCGACGAACATGCGTTTCGTATGCACGTGTACCATAGTCTCTCAGCCGCAAATTCTGTCACATATCCAAAGTTATGCTCCAAAGATTTTTCCTGACGCGGCTCATTCTTTATTCCGAATCAAAAAAGTTTTCGGAATTGATACTTCGAAGATCTTGCGAGGTAGAAGTAGAGAGAGAGAGTGAGTGATTTGTGTTTTAGTTCATTTATTGTGTATTTTTCTGAAGATAAAATAATAGCAAGTGAAGAAATAAAGATTTTTTATTTTTTAAAATTATATTTAAAAATTCTCTTATATAATGAAAATTTGTATGTACTTTAAAACTCTTTAATTATAAAGTGTAATTTATATGATTTAAATATAAAGTCCTAGACATTATATTTCTTCACTATTTTGTTAATTGCTTATAGATTCGTAAAAATTGGCTTGATCAGTCACATGCCCATCTACCCGCGTAATTAATGGCTTGATTTGATTCACTGGTATCAATTGTAGATGGATAAAGTGTAGTGGCGCTTGACCTTATTTATAGGTTGTATTGAGCTGTAAAATTTCCGGATTTCTGTCGACACGTGGCATGTCAGAACTGAAAAATCGTCAACCGTATACCATATTTTCACTATCTATGCAAACCTGCGATTCTGTGAAATTTATCGCGAAATGGAAGATTCACATATATCCGTATCACTAACACATTGAAGTACTATCGGGGTACTATAAAACATTTTATCTTTCGATTCATTTCAGGACGTCCCTATAAATCTGTTAACTTCTTGTCTCTTTTAACAAATTTATTCGTGTGCCGTATGTATCCTATCGTATGATTAGAAATCATAATCAGCACTTATTATATTTGCCGCACAATTCTAAGAAAATAAAAAGACTTGAAAAATATAAAGACTTGAAAAAAAGAAACCATGCGCCATGTTTTTTTAATTTACTTTTACATTACATAAAAATTGTAAATTAAGAATGGAAATAATGATGTAACGATATCGTTATAATAATAATGGTTGAATCGTAATTTTTTAAAGCTCAAGAACTTTTATTATGGAAAGTTATATAACACTATAAACGCATTCAACGTTTTATATCTTTTATAAACTTGTAAAAGATACAATGCGTTTATAGTGTTTCATTGTGGTGTCATGTTAAATTTCTCAAGTTTAGTTTTTTTATGAAAAACTTGAAATTTTATTCTCTCTAAGATATAAGAAGGTAAATCGCCTTAATTTTATTTTTTAAGTATTTTCCTCAAGTTTTTTTAATTTGCATCGTACCGATGTCTGATGTCCGTCATGACGTACTTGTTAAATAACGTAAAGAAAGTTTCTATTCAATAACTAGGCGCTTACTTGGTACTCATCTTGCCATGTGATTACGTAGAGTTTACAAATTACAAATTTTATAACACTTTGATATCTATTTCGACAAAAGAAACGAACGACAAGATGGTCGATTAGAAAAAGAGAGAAAGAGAGGAGAAATTTAATTTTTCTTCTACTGAAGCCTTTTAAGTCTAAGATTTAAAATTTAGTTTAAATAAAAAATCAGAAACGTTACGTGGAGTAACTCACGCAACACTATGTTTTCTTTTCATAGATTGTTTTAATTGATCTATTGATGCGTTCACAATTTCTCTAACTTAATTTATATTTATAAAAAAAGACGTTATGATAGGGTTTAATGTCATTAAAGGTTTTACTTTCTTTGTTTCAGAGCTCTCAGCGATCGAAATATGGTTCCTTACGAGATCAGTAACAACGAAAGCTACATAGACAACGAAACTCTGCTTTATAACATGTCATTGAATGAAGAATACATCTTCGACAGAACCGACATGAAAGTAATCTTCATCACTTTATACACCATCGTATTTGTCTGCTGTTTCTTCGGTAAGTCATTCGATGTTTTTGCATATTTAATAATTAATCTCTGGCCAATATTTTCGATATATGAAATGTACAATAATTATTTTTTTTTTTATAAAAAGGTATACCACCAGTTATATTTCAGAAAATTAAATACTTAAATGTCTCATGAATGAAAAATTCTTTTTATTCAACAACTTATAAATTTAAATTGTTAAATTAGGAATATTTTTACAAATATAAATATCATAAATATTAAATATTCTTGATATCTATCTCGTAAAGAAACGATAAGATGATTGAGATCAGAGAAAGAGAGAGAGAGAAATTTAATTTTTTTACGATATGTGCAGCAAAGAAAGAAATAATGTAGAAATTTTCATGCTCTAATTCATGTTTAAAAGGAATGCTTAATATCTAGCCGAGAAGTGTTGACACACGCTTCTACTTTGATCTACGACGAACGAAAAAATTAGAAAATAAATTTTTATGTTACTAAATAATTATTATGTAATTTTGTTCACGAGTAAATCTCATTTGGCTTACTTGTATTACTTTTCTTCAAAGATACTAATTTATTACGCTTTAAGTGCTTTCTGTTTTTACATTTACAAGAAATTCAGTTTACAAAATCGCGATGACAGCGTCCCGACAACTCACGCGCATCGCGCGTTGAAGGGTTAATCCACGTTTTTAATTCACGAAGGGTTTAATCAACGTCTATCTTGAACCGAAGCAAAGGACTTGGCGTTTCATGTAAAACGGGGCTGCAATTTGCGATGCCTTTTCGCGTCACGAGATATAGAACTCATATGTCACCGTTGAGACGATTTCATTTCCTCGGGCACGTGAACAACCTCCGTTACGAATTACCATATAAGCACCATTAGATAGTCGTTTTCGCTTCGCGGGTGTAATCAACGCGAGATATTAGTTGATCGCTTTTAAAAGAGGGAGATTTCGTAAGATTGCATAGAGGAAGATTCCGTAATTTGCCAGTCCTAACCAGAGTCGTCGATGCATTTACGGGCACTCGTGCTAAGTGTAGATGAGAATGACGTTCAATTATCCGGACAATGCCAGTTAGCAGAGCTATCTCTAAGAATTTGACCCGACATTATGAGATGACGCTGAGAATTCAGTCTCAACAGAAATTTCATTACAGACTCGATCGCCGAACGATATTTAATTTATATTTATATGATACTAATTTTAAGAGCTTACTGTCCAAAATGTATCGCCTTGATTTTTTATTTAAGAATATATCAATTTTCAATTAATCGTTGAATCTATACATTGAGAGAAAAAATTGTAGTGGTGGCAACTATAAAAGGACAACGATACAAACTTTGTTAATATAATTATAATTTATAATAGTTAAGTGGACTGTATTATAGTTATTGCAACTAAGTTTATGCTTAAAAAAACTAATAAAAAATAGTTGTAATTACTATATTATATAGTATACTAAAACTATTTTTGATTAGTTCTCTTAACCATGAACTTTGAGTTGCAATAACTACAAGTAACTTACAGTTCACTTAACTATATATCATAATTATTTTAACAAAATTTATATTATCCCCTTATAGTTGCCACCACTACAGTTTTTGTTCTCAGTGTAATGAAGAATATCCAAAAGCATCCGATAGTTCTATTTTATACTACTCTGATGAAATTTAATGCTGATTACGGTATGACTTTAACTAATGACTTTATTTCGGATTCACGATAACATGTCGCATTTCGACCATTTCGATTGTAATCGCCAATCATTTCGAAATTGCGTTTAAAAATGTTATCGTGATTTATGTTAAGTATTTTTATGAAAACTTAATAAAAATGTAAATGCACTACACGGTAATTACAAATATAAATTAAAATGGGAATATTGACAGTCGGATCTCAAATTCGCTACATGGCGTTATTCTCGATTTGATGATTAATGATCTGTATGATTTAATTTGGAACACAAACGAGAAACAAGACGGTTGCATATCAATGAATCTTACGTGAAACACGATTCATAGCGAGCAAACAGGTGAAATGCAGAATGCAAGTTACCTACTAGAAACAACGCAAAATCTAAAAAAATTTAGAAAAAAACGCGGATCTATAATTATTTAGAGATAGATTTGCGTTATAGAAATCGGGAAAAGTAGGCTGTAAGCTAATAGCAGTGAAATACAACGCTCGCGATAATCTTTGACGCGATCTACAGCGAAGTTCACGTGATACGCCGTACTTCTTCCTGCTCACTCGTAAATAACATAGCTACAGTTCGCTAGATAGGACAATAGCGAAGTTGAGCGAAACGTCGATTCAATTCTTTAAACGGAGATTTCTTTCGCTGCCGGTTGGAATTTATGCTCTCAATAAACGTCAGCATGTTCGATATGATCGCGGTTTCGAATAGCTCAAGTGAGAGATAAATTTTAACGAGTTTTTTTTTTAAATTAAGGAGTGGAAAAATTAAAGGTGAGCTTTAACTTTCGATATTCCGCTTCAAACACACGTATGGATCTAAAATTCTTGTATATATTTTTTTTTCTTATTATTTTTAAATTCTTCAAATATTTATTCCTCATAGAAACACGTGTAAATGTATGTAAATGTTTGTAACGTATTGAACTCGAGTCCGTGGATTCGCTAAGCTCAAATGACTCTGCGCATCAATCATCCCTACGGGAAAAATTTTAACAAGATCCTATAAAAGATCTATCCTCTACGCTTCGATGGCATGTAAAATATCATTCCCGAATATCTTCTTTTCATCTTGAAACGGTCAAAATGCGTAAAATAGTCCAATTGGTCATTTCGACACAAGGATGATTTATTCAGAAATTTAATTTTTTATTGTTTCTGATTGTTAATTCTAAAAAGTGATGAATTTAAAAGTGTTCCGGCTCAAATCTCAAAGCATTCAATATCCGAATCACGATAGTGCTTCCCGAGCACGCGATTTCGATAGCCAGAAATACTAAACACGTGTCACACTGTCTGCCCACCGTTAAATAATTAAATATCGTCCATCGAATTACGGACACGCTGACTATTTACTTTCCTCATAGCTGTCGCGTTCCTAAAACAGATAAAGCCGCCATCGACTACACGATAATCGATAATTAAATTGCTCGGTACAATCGTGTCACATTGAAGATGTGTCTCAGCAATATTCGAATTAATATTATTTTTTATTAATATTTTTATATTTAATATTACAGATTACACTGTCATTGATTTATTTGATATTTTTTAAAAATAATTTTTTTTAATATATATAAAGTTAAAAATTAAAATTAAAAAATTTTTTATTATTCCGTAAATAATCTAGAGTCGACTTTTTTCAACAGCTACGTCGAATATTAGTAACATTTTAAAAACAAAAAATATATAACGAAGAAGAAGAACGTAATGGATAATTTGAACATCAGATAAACATTAGATCCTGATTGTTATCCGATAATTATTTCGAATCTCCGCGTTGTATGCTCGACAATTATTCTTGAGTTCAATTATTCCTGGCTTAATGCCTGGATGTATCATCTTGTATGCATTCTATACAGCCGGAAATGCAAATACCGGTCGTTGATGTGATAAATCCCGGACAGTGCGTGCGCGTGATCGTTACACACTGAAATTTCAATTTATTTTTCCCTCTCCTCGAGTCGTTTTATCCTAGTAGTATACTCGCCAAGCGCCGACTTCTCGGGCTTCTTTTTGTTTCGCATGACGACGAAACAAATAAAATCGAGCTGCCTCGAACAAAACGAATTTTTCTAGACTGATAGTTCTAATATCATTGAAAAAGTCTTACCTCAAGCGACATGTTACCTCAATCGCGATCGCGATCGTACACGATACTATTACTCGTTTCATGAAAATAGTACATTTGATAAATAATCGAGATATAATCGAAAAATTTATAATATCGTGGCACATTAGATATATCTAATTTTCTTCTTTCATTTATGAAAGAAAATATACGTGTACAGGATTCACTATAAACACATCTCTAGAATAAAAAAAGAGCAGTTTTTTTATGAAACTTTATGTGTTTTTTAAAAAGCACTTTAATTATACTGTAAATTGTGTTGAAGATTAGTTTGTTATTACATTATATATTTGCAATTATTAGTTCTCTTATTTACAAAATAATAAGTCTAAATTTATACGGATTACCGATTATCCTGCAGATTTATTATGTGAGTTTGTGATTTACAATTTCCTTTACAGATATATGTAATCTGCTACAAATAGAGAAAATGAGAATTAAAATTGAAATGCAACATAAACGAGCATTAACTTAATTGGCATCTCGTAAATCCGAGTGGTCAATAATTTTGTAATGACCAATAATAATGCTGTACGCTTTATTCTGTTACATGTGTGAAATAACTTTCCACAATAAATAATATAATTAAATAAAACGAGGAGACGTAAAAATAATATATAGCAAAGTTTGATGCAGTTAAATCTCGAAATAAATATGCTATATTCAGTAAATTTGTACATCTATCGATAATTCTAATTCTTTATTGTTTAATTATGATCATACGTAGTACGTAGTTACGTGTTATTAAATTTTTATGTTTTACTACGTATAGTACTAAAAATATTCATTTTAAATTCCTTAAAAGATTTAAAAATTTAATTTTACGTAGATTTGAATATTTAACATTACGTAGATTTTGACATTTAGTGGTAAGAATTAGCTCAACAAGTTGTATTAGTATTTATCAATGCAGTCGATTTTTTTATAATTATTTTTAAAACATGTAATATTTAATATAAATGATATGCAAATAATATTTAATGAAACGTGTACATATGTATCAATTAAATATTATGAATTACTCATTATTAACTCATCTGGAAATCTCTTAATTGCTATATCAATAATACCGACACGTAATGTGTTTTTATTATTAAATTGCTTCAAAATTGCTATTAAATAATATTACCTTTTGTGTACGTATTGTATTATTGTAATAGTTATACTATTTACTAATTATTTTGGTGAATATGAATAATATTATTAACTTTTGATTATTACATTTAATTAAATAACATTTACAATATCTCACTTAATCCTTTAATGAATTATTTAACAATTGAATATTGCCTGATTCTCTATAATAAATATTGAATTCACTTTTATATCTAATTAAAATTATAAAAATATGATTAAAAGTTTGTAGAGAGAATACCAAAATATTTTAACATAAAAATAGCATCTGTTATGCTAAGATACTCGCATTGTTTATGGAGTAATGAAATGCCAATTAATTATGCAAACTTCACTACCGCTCTTTTAAGGAAACTTAATCATTGAATAAAAGAATAAAAATCGTCATCACGATCAAATATAAAGAAAGAAAGTTGAAATATCCATTTTAATGCGTCCGGTTTTATTTACTTTTTACCTATGTCGAAAGTATATACTCGAAGTTACTTTCTACTTCGATTTATTTTAAACGCCTCTCACAGCTACCATACTATTTAAAGAGGTATTTGTTTTGCACTTGCAATTAGATTAACTTTCCTTGAGCCAAGATAAGCAAGGATTTTTGTTAATCTGTAAAAGAAGGAAAAAGAGACTTTTTTTTTTTTAACAAACATAAGTTACAATTGCAGTATTTTAGAAGTTATTATTAGGGTCGCTTTAAAGCGATTTTAGAAATTAATAGATTCTTATTACCCTTGGCTGGCGGTGTCTGCGTCACTTAAAACTCTATGGATAATCGTTAGTTTTTAAATATTACTTGTATATCACACGTAAATCACTTAAAACTCGAAAACTAATATTTTTTTTAATAAAAAAAGTGATATACATAAATATATGCGTATATATAAAAAAAATTACACTTTTTCCAATATGCGTATACGTGGAAATGAAGAATGCGTTTTGCAGACAAGTTTTAAAATATTTCTGTTTACAATTACACCGCTAAACTACGATGAGATTCTAATTAAAAATGTCTGTAACAATGCTCCAACTAGAAGAAACTGCATAAACTTTTTCAATTTCGATTTAATCCGATAATGAACCGTCCGTTACGAACCCATACATGCATAATAACTCTCGCGGTCGCGACTTGATTAAAATGATAACCGTGTTTGAGATGTTATGAAACCCGTTCGAATATTTCTTCATTCGATTGGTCTCTCTTGTATAATATCCACCGCAGGAAATAGAAGCGGAGAAATTCGCTCTCCGTACAACAATCGAAAATAATCTATTTTCCACCGGTCGGGTTCAATCACGTTGATCCACGATTCTGAACGCGGTTACTAGCATCCGTATGGATCGTGGTACCTTGCGAATGGAGACCCCCTCGTTTGCGGGACCCCGCTGCTTTATACTCGCAAGACCCAATTGTAGTTTCCGATTCAACAGAAGGCTGGAATAGAATACGACGGCCAATACGATTGTCGAATTATCTTACGTCTGAGGATATGTGCGAAACTTGCGTAATTTGTATCGGTGGCGAGAAGATGCGATTGAAAGATAAATCGGATTAGAATTTAGAACTTCTAGAGAATGTACATAAGTGGAGGAAATAAGAAATTGATTTTCTAAAACTTGATAAAGCGAGTTGAAGTAAAGGAAAATAAATGGATAAATCGATAAACAAATTTTTAATTCAACAATAAGATATTGAAGAAAATTCATTCAACTCACGAATGTTTAATTTTGGAACTGAATCGTAACGATGAACCTTCTATGTAAATGATAAAAATTAATATCTATCATTAGAGTGCTGTTTCAAAGCAGCTTTATCTACATAATAAACTTCCTTAACAATCTCTTTTTCAGTCTTGATCTTTTAAGAAATTCATCATTACCTTTAGCTCACAGGAATGCTCTTCTTCTTTGTTGTCTATCAACATAAAAGACCCTTTCTCGAAGAAAATGTTTTACAATTATCCCTACACTATTTTTTCACGAAAATTGTTCAACAAAAAAATAATATTGAAACGAGTTGCAAAAATTTATATGTATGAATATATATAAATTTTTTATGCTTATCAAATTAACTCTTTATTACAAAATGCAAAAGACACACATGCTAATATGATCCAAAGCGCTTGAAGAAAATTAACAAGAATTAAATGAAGTTTAGCCAAGTTTATCTAATACTCATTGAAACTTTGATGAAAATTTAAAATCAACGATGCGCTATTTCATGAGAGAATAATGAAATAGACAACAAATCCAAAGGCGAATAAAACAAACTGAACGGTATATTTTAGAATAACGTCTATTAAGCTGGCACAGCCACTTTAGCACAATTCAATAATTTAGAATATTCATTCCAGCATCTCTCTTTCGTTGCAATCTCGTAATTCCGAGATTCATCATGTTTCTCTAATGGAAAAGACGCGGTGTTTTCTATTTTACGTTATCTTAGTTTTTTACTTTAAATTTATTCAAACCATCATTGCTGAAAAATATTTTTAAAGTATGTTACATTTCGCGAAAATTTAATAACTTTTGCGTAATCGGATATTGTGAATATTTCTCAAAATCCTTGCTCCTGCACGAAGAACATACATAATTATATTTAATTAGGAAATTAAGTCGTTCTTTGAAATATTTTTTATCAAAAATAAAATCATAAAAATTCCGCAATTTTTAATTATTTATGCTTTTGAAAAACCGACCGACTTGTTTTTCCTCATTTATTTGATCGACAATGTAATTCTCGAATATATGTAAAATACGTTGATGTTTTTGTATTATATTCAAAATATAATTTTAGCTCATCTCGCGTAAGTAAATAACGCCATGCAAACGCTTCTAATTATCACGCGACGGAATAATCAGATTCACGTTTCAAATTCGGAAGAGACTACACTCTCACACGTACTACCTCATACATTCATGCAAAACGAGATCTCTGTCGCGAGATGCGAATTTAACTTGCCCCAGGCCAATCTCTATCGAAACATTCGCGAAATACGCAGTTGCGAAATAAATCGCGAGGTATGGGTCGTTCCTCGTGTTCAAAAATTCTCTCCATTCTCTGGTCTAATAAAAGGAAAAGTGCAGTGAATCCGAAGGATATTTTGCGATAAGTCTGTCCACCTGTCACTACCATATATGTTCTGCTGACTACGCGGCTTCCAGTCAGGATTTCTGACACGGACACGGCACTACTTAAATTTAGGATATTTAACCTTTTCAGTCGCCGGCAACTTTTTATATTTTCTTCCTTCTCTATGCTCGGAGAATGTCTTGGGTCGGACATACATTTTAAAATCAAACCGGTTAAAAGTTGGAATATAATGAACTTTGTTCTCTCACAATCACACAAAAATATAAAGCTCTTTGCAAGAGTTTTAAAAATAATTCGATAAGAGGATTGTCTATTAGAACATACTGAATGTATATTCATTTGCAACTCATAATATATGAGGATTAAAATTATGAATATTAAAAACAGTAGCAAGAATGTTTTTATTTAATAACAAATTGAAATAATGAATACGGCACTACCGGTCTTAGTGCACAATAATTTTTTCTAGGTGAATTTTATAAACATGTACAAGATTTCTCCAAACTGCGCGCCGCAATTTTGCCAAACTTAAAACACAGCAAAGAAGAATGTTATATTATGAAATTAAATTGCTAATCAATTTAATTATTTATTTGATGCTTGTACGCATCTCTACTATCCTCCCTAATCCCGAAAAACTGTAAAGAAATTATTGCGAAAAATAGCGCCGTTTGGGAGAATCTTGTAAATGTTTATAAAATTCACCTAGAAAAATTTATTAAGCATTAAGAACTGCTTTCGACCGGTAATGCTGTATTCATTATTTCAATTTGTTATTACAATTCCGAGTCATATTAGGAGTATTTGTTTTTATTTAATTTTATTACATTAATTTATTTTATAAATTTATTTTATAAATTCAAAATATTAGACATATTTTTTTTCTTATAATAATCGCTACTTCTGTCAACATACTTTCTTCTAAATCATCCTGTATACACGATTCGAAGAGAGAAGCCAGAAATGCATCATGAGAAACGAACAGGATTTGCGAATCCCAACTTTCGACTAAATCCGCTTTTGCTGAAATCGCGTCGATAACACGTCGCATTCATGAAAATTTAAATCGACAAGAATTGAAATAGAGCAGATCTGTGACTGTTTGTTCGATAACCGTTATTGATATGAGTAAGCTTTCTTAGGGAAGCAGTGATGCAAATATATTGCATGCGAATCCCATGCAATATCCTATTATGAGAACGCACGAGAAGATGAGCATTCTCGGCTTTTATATGCCAGATATTTTCAATTTTCGAAATCGTGATTTGACAATCTGAAAACACCAACTTAACAGACATAAGTAGATCAAGCACATTGTTAAAAATCAAATGACGAGTTATGTATAATAATGGATGAAACCTTATTTTTTTTTTTTTAATCAACAGTCATATCAAATGAATATCTAGGCACGATATGAGCGACCTAGAAACGCTCATCAATCCGGAAGTAGGAGACTTTAATAACGCTCAGTGTGCAGTTCCGTGATGTCTATCGATCGTAAAATATATACGTTACATGATGTAGCGCAACACGTAGTTCGACATAGAGGATACAGCGCTGTCGCCTATTGAGAAAAATCAATTTCTTGAATGAATCTATATGCTATTACGTAATATCATGTCTCTGAAGAAGACTCTTGTAATGCCACAGACGGAAATAGGTGATCTACCAAACAGGAGACACTTATTGGACAAGTATTACATAGACGCTTATCAGACATACGCGCATGCTTTAGTTCTTTTCCTGCAGATAGAAAAAAAACTGACTGATAATTTTCCGTGAAATATTGAAATTTCTGCTCTTTGATTTTTAAATAATAATATTTATTGCCACGAAAAATGCGAGTTATTTATAACGTTACTCTATTTAGTTGACAATTTCTAATTTGATTATTCATTTTTCCCCAAGAAATTGTTTTTTTTTAGCATTCGTTAATTTGATAAACGAATTCTGTTCAGTTTATAGAATATTCTGATATTAATTTAAATTACAATTAAAATATTGCTGTATTAAATTGGAGGCGAATAAATGCTGCGTAAATTGCGACGAACAAAAAGTGCAAATTTGCTAACAAGATGCACATCATTTGCATACGAACTACTGAAATGAAATTGTCGGATTTTATTGATAACTAAACACACAGCTAGATAACAGAGTTATTAATTTTTTATAAAGTCTAGAAATTATTCTTTGGAGTATAAAAAAATTTATATATTATTGTTCCATTTTTATTGCAAATCAAGTTTAAATTATAAAATCCAAGAAATAAGTTTCTCTTTTTATTATTTTGATCTTTTTATAAAAGCGTTACATTGATTTTAAATATGAACGCATCTGATTTAACTAACAAAACTGAAAAGTAACTACTAACTTGAGCAAATTTAGTGACACTACGATAACTCAGAATAAGAAATAAGCTATTTAAATACCTATGAAGACTTTGCAAACTCCAGTATAGTTTTAATAGAAAATATTGTCTGAAACATTTTCTATTGACTTATTTTATCGATTAAGAAGAGTTTTCCTTATCTACTTTGCTTATGCAGGAATTGAAACTATATGGAAAATTTAATGCGAATATTATTTCTATTGCAACGAATACATACATGACATACGATTATTTTATTACATAGCGTGCACAGAAGCTATATTACGCATAATATAGCAACGAAAGGGTGGAGATTTCCGCGAAAAAAATAACGTAGCTTTTTTTTTCCTTAAATTGCACTTCTAAAATTTATTTTATTTATATTTTCTTACGTTTTTGAAAACTCCTACGAAATTAAATTAATATTGTCATTGGAATATGAAGTTGAATGAGTTATTAAAATTATTAAACTTTTGATTTTTTGACTTAACATTAGCTTTACATTAGCATTACGAAAAGCTTTATACTCAAAACTGTTAATTGCTATATACGTTTGCTTTTTTTCATTGTTTTTCTGCTTTTCATATCTCAACGAGTCTTGTAACTCCAGAGATCGACAAATTATTTATGTATTCATCGATTTAGTTACATTAAACAACAGTAAATTATGTATTCCTGTTGCCCCGAAAATTTGTATTTTCGTTATCTGGCGGTTCTCACGACCTGATTATCTCCGATTTTCCAAGCGAGAAACAGATTGGTTTTCGGCTGAGGATGCCGGGAGGGAGGGGTGTTATAAATTGAATAATCGCAGCGTGCCCAGGTGCGCAATGAAAGAGGTCGAACAGTAGCGAGATTAAAATTATCCTCTATTTGTGCAAATGTTTTCGGCCGATTTTACGATGGCCCTGCGCAAATTCACCCGATTGCTTCGGCGAAATTTCGCTCGAACATAAGAACCATCCGGCGGTAGGTGTAAAACATGAAAAACGATTTCCGATTAGTGTCACGTACACGACTATCCGGCGAAGTTACTACATTACGTCGAAAAGTTCGTATATCTAATCGGTAAAAAAAAAGTCTTAAGATTAATTTAATGAGAATTACAAGAAAAATATGAAACGATGTCCCCTCCCACAAAAAAAACGTAATTCTTGATAGGTATTTAATAAATATAACCGTATGTATTTAAAGATACAAGTATCTATGATGTGAGAAAAACGGTACTCTTATTGAAATTCATAATTTCTCCTAAATAATTAAATTTCTTTGCACCATTTGTAGCCTTGAAACACTTAATATAAAGAATGAAATGCAATGGAGAAAACACATTATCGTAATAATAATCATAATTTATTATCCTTAAAATATCGCGCAATAATCATAATTTTTTATCCTAAAACCCCTTCTTTCGATTTTTTTGTAATATCGCCTGTTTTATGTTTCATATTTAACAGACTCGCGAGACTTCTCCATTTCGCAAATTGAATTCGCGGTGTGTTTCCTTTGTTGTTACGAATCTTTATCCTTTTAACTTTCCCGTCAATTTGCCCGACGCAAAACTTTCCTATCGGTTTATCGATCTGTGAATAAATTTGCAACTCACCAGTAGACGCAATGCAAATAGATAGTAATTTCCATGACGCATCGAAAAAATATTTTTATTGATTGCATCCTGACATGTCGTAAAATTTGACTGAAATAATAGAGAGAAAAAAATTCGAAGAGGAATAAAAATGTAATAAAAATAATGATAACTGATAAAGTGAATTTATACTGGTAGAGAAATTTATATTGTCAAAAAATATTTTATTTTTACCGCGCTTAATTTTTGTAACAAATGCTTTTATAATTTTAAACTTGATTTATGTTCACAATTCAATTTTTTATAGGAAATATTACTAGGGCAACTAAAATATATTCTAATCTAAGTATATTGGTTGGGTTAATTGTTACACATAAATATTCAAAAGCTAAAAGTAAAAAAATCTAATGATACATAACGATGATACAAATAATGAATTTTAATTGAATAGGCATTTGAAAATTGCAGTAAACAGATTAATAAGTATTAATTTAAGACAAAATACAATACTTTTATTAAATCCTTGAAAAATTGACTCTAAATCTGACAATATGGAATGAAGATAAAGGCAAAAAGAGGCAAAAGTGGAGGAAGCAATAAAGTGATAACTGAAACCAGAGAGTTCGTAAAATATGGACATGCAATTTTGCGCAAACGAATAACTTATTGGAAAACACGATCAGTGCATTCTGTAGGCGAAACTTTGCTTTTCCTACATATACATATATACATTTGCCCGTGTTTGTATGCGAGCGCGTGCAAAATGCACTCAACAATTACAAACTTCGTGATCAGTCGATGAAATTACTTATAATGTTGACTATTCGCAAGTAAAGAGTTTAGGACAAATCGATAATAACTTCACACAAACACAAGTACATCAATCGTTGTCCTTCTGAATTCTGCCTTGTCCTTTATCTCTCTCTCTTTCTTATCATTTTTTTCTCTTTTGTTTGCTTTCTTATTCTTCGCAGAGAAAGTAAACGAGGTGAGAAAGTGATCGATCGAAGGGACACAATGGCGGTGCGCGGTATGAGAAATAAAAAAATCAAGTAGCCAGGGAGAAAGAGAAATTTTATTAAAGAAGAACCGTTAGATTGTGCGAATAAAGCGTGTAATATATATATCGTGATAAATCTTCTGATTTTATTATTTTTGCACGAGGCATTAAATCACGTATCTTTGTCATTTCTTTTTCCTTATAGCGGAGGATTTTTACATCTCAGATTGCATTAGTACTGTTTGACGGCAAGATTGTAAGTAATAACAGTGCTGATTCGATTTAATATTTTCAATTCCTCCTTTCCCTCCCCTGTCTCTCCACCGCTTTTACATAAAAGATGGTAAAACGATGGCTGAAAACGCGATACAGATATTTTAGAAACAAAGATTGATGCACATATGTTTCTGTCTAGTGTAATTTTTAATAATTTATACATTATCATACAATTTTTTTTTCTCCTATTTACTTGTTGCGTAATTTTTTAATACGCAAAAGATCCTAAGGAAGTATATATTAAATCTCAATTTGATATATTCTAAAAAAATAAACTCTACAATAAATTTGACAATAAATTTAGTTTCAGTTACGGTTAAATGGAATCAGAAGGCGTAATTCGGATTTTAGATTAAGAACTTTTAGTTTAATTTACCTAACGTTGGTGTGTCACGAGTAAATTATATTACTCGAGATTTGTTTTCGTTTCGTAGCTTTTCTCTTCGTTAGACCAAAATTCTCGAAGCATTTATGACGGATATAGATCTTCTAATTTCGAGAAAATCACGTTGTCTATAGATGTACAGCGGTGAGGAGCGTGAAAGCAATTGATTATTTGTCAATGAGAGAGTTTGCTAAAGGGATATCCTAAATTTACATCCTGACATTTGGTTTACCCTAGCAAACTAATCAATTGAACTGACGAACCAATTGTTAGTCCAACTTGTTTTTTCACAAGCACTTCATGCACATATAAAATATGTATGTATGAATTAGAATTATGTTCGTATTTATTGATTGCTAAAAGGCTTTGAAAAATCCACGAATTTTTGTTTCTTACTGTTATTCGAAGAATCTATCATTATCAAGCATTTATTATTGTTCAATTTTTATTTATTGTTTTTTAATAGCTTACATAAAATATAAGCGAAGAATATTTATAATGAAGATAATCTATTAAATTTAATTAAATTCGCGTTTATAGCTAACATATTAGTAAGTTGATATTAATTAATTCGCTATTAGTACATTAGTAGCTATTAGTAGGTTGTACTAGTAGCAATAATAGCTATTAGTAAGTTGATATCAACTAACTACAAAATAATTCGATTATTATTATAAAACAATGAAAAAACAAATCGCGTTTAACGAATATTTCAGTATACTTGAAAAATCTTCCATCCCGTTTTTCGCACATTATTTTCTACGCACTATTTTCTAAAGATTGATGTGGTAAAATTATCCTGTCGGAAAACAATGAATTTATTTTCAATAAACGTCAGAATGATCCTGCAATCAAGATTAAAGATACGAAATCTCTTCATGTCGAAAAAGCTAATAGATGTCATCGGTGCGAATGACAGCGTGGGGGACTAATATCGCGCGCTGTAATATCCCTCTGGACGATATGGTAATAAACACAGAAATAACGGTAGAAATTTGCCATCCGTCAATTTGTCATCCGATGCAAATATGCCACTCTCTCTTGGCGTACATTTTTGATCGAATTGGAAAATGATGCTATAATTTCATCTTTTCCATGGAACTAGTGAAGCATCGACGCTTTGATTATAAATAGTTCATTAAGCTAAACGCTACTTGCTCAGGTTGATGTCTACTCACTTGTTTTGCGCAAACTTGCCATTAATACGATAAAGGGAAGAAGCTAATAGAGACTTAGCAAGAATTTCAGACAGGATAATCACTAATTATGTTAATTTGCGAGAGCAGTGAATATCAATGTGAAACTTTTATTATAAAAATTTACAAGTAGACAGAAGGGCATTTCCAATTAATACAGTAGACTCGTATATGTTTAATCAAATACATTTAATAAATGTTGGAAATCAATTTTAAATGTTTAAACTAAAAAAATAAACGTTTAAAATTTGATGCGTTTCTAAAACTGTCTAATAAACGTTATAAAAACGTTTTGTAAGACCACATAACGTCTATTTAAGTTCAACGTTTTTTTTTTATTAGTTTATAATACCGTTTTTGTACGAAACATTTTGACGATTTAATAAATGTTAAGTAGACATTAAAAATTTTTAATAAACGTTTTTATACATCACAAAAAGCGTATCGGCTAAACGTTTCTTAAACGTTCATTAAATGTAAATGGTCTATTTGGCTTTAGGTAAGAAAAGTTCTAGATGATAAAATAATTTTTTTTTTTTTTTTTTTCTAACAAGACATTAAATTTTATTTATTTCAATAAAGTTGATGTATATAAATCGACAAAAAAAAAGAAATGTTTTGATAATTTAATGCTTTGATACTTGATAATTTAATTACGAAGTCAATTTTAGATTTCTAATTTTCGTGAGTACAATTTTACGGTCTCATTCATGTCTATGAAAGTATGCAGATTTGCCGGCTACACATCACTCCTTTTTGTTATTGGCATCCGATTGAAACTAATCGAATTAACGAGATGCAATCGTTGTCGGCAGAGAAATGCTAAAGCATTCGGAAGCTGCCAGGAATGCTCTATTTGACAGAAAGGGCTCGTGCGTATTCTCCGGTGCATGTCTAGGATATCGCGTCAGCGATATCCTACGAAATGGGGTACCGACCCGTAATTTCCGATAGAGAATATCTAGGACATTACGGTATTTCTCGTCTGGACATGATAACTGACAGATATTGTATTCAAATGAAAGGGGAAAAGAGAAAGGAGATTCGAGAGAATATATCTTAAATTAAAGAAAACGCGATAAACATACAAATAAATTATAATTATAAGTATAATTATAAATTTTATTTTATTTTATTAAAAATTAAATATTAAAAATTACAATTTTAATTATAAATTAAAGACAAGATAAATTAATTTTACGTTTTTATAATATCTCGTTATACCAATTTAATTTAATTTAAAAACGTATAGCATGTCTTCTATAATATTATTTCATATTATAAAAAATCGTAAATATCGAAGTAATATTGCGAAATTTTATCTCTGACAAGCATTTCTCTTTTTATGCCGAGATACTAGATGTTTTTGAATTAAAGCATCATTATATAAAATATAATTATCGCTCATATTTATCATGAGAATAATCGTAAGAATAATTATCGTTCTATACCGTTTTGCGAATGTAAAAGAATAAATCATGCGAAATACCTGCTTTAATAAGTGATTAATTAATTGTGTCGATACAATTAATTGATTTAAACTTTTAATTGCGTAAAACTGTAATTACTTATTGTAATACTTGGAATACATAAAATATAAATGATTAATAAGGAGTCTACAGAACAAAACAAATAATGTATAAAGAAATTTTTGAATAATATAATGATGCTAAATTAATTTCCATTTTTCGATCACAAATTGAAGGCTGAATTTTTGTTTCCTAAGTTTAATATCATATTCAATAATTCTTTTTACATAGAGCATTTTTTTAAATCGTCTAAACTTTCATATAAATAAGAAATTAACTATATTAAACAATTAAAATTTATTATTCATATATTAACGTGTGCATTTAATGTTCCTACGGCATCTGCACATGGAAATAAAACAGAATGCATCGAACACTATTACGTCAGGATAAAAAGTACAATTACTCTCTTTATATAAGCCTATACGTAACAACGTAAAAATTAACTTCTTTGTTAATCTGAAACAATGGCATGTGCCGCTATAATCAACAGGTACATGCAAGCTATTTTTACGAGATTTCGGTATTTCACGCAATATTGTTGAACGCCAGATTGTAAAATGTTTTTTCACGCGAGAGAAGAATACTTTACGGTCCTCGGATAAATCATCCTTACGTATCTCACGTGAAACCGCCAAGAGTCGGGAAATTGAAGTTTCTGCGCCGGAAGTTTCCGATGAAAGAACCATGTAGGTGCTACTTACTCCGTTGCATTGTCGTATTTCTGAAGTTTTACATTCACGTTCGCGTAAAAGGGCAGCGTTTACACGGTCCTAAAACACAATTGTTCAGAAATCTCTCTTCATAAAGTCGTCTCTGTCGTGTGATGTTATTAACGAATGCTTTTTGTCTTTCGTACATGCGACATTTCGTTATGTGATATTTTATGAATTTCTCCTCTTTGACATGATCTAGAAACATTTTCTCTAAAGGTTGTGCTCTCAGAGAAATTCACAAAAAATTTACTATGACATCTTACTTTGAGATAGTCAACAATGTGATGCATACATTCAAATACTCTCAAACCTTACATTGCGGTCTCGTATTGCGACTTTGTAACTCGACAAATACATCGTTTTCGAAATGCGATGAGAGCATCAAGTACACTACCGTCCACTTTTCTCCACTCTCTCTATCTCTATCTCTCTCGCCAAATTTAATTGGACATCTGTAGTTTCCTTAGTGAAATGCAGCTAGCCTCGAACAAAGTTCGCATATAGATAGCAGTGCTTTACGTACGTACATATATATGATGAGACGATGAAACCAAATACTCATATACGATCAACTAAGAGAGTTATTGATAGAGAATCCATAGTTATACATTGTACAAATAAATTGAAATTGGTAGTATTGCAATTTTGGTTATAACGCAACGAAAGCGCAACAAAATTTCTCCGTCTAAACTCTCTCCATGATTTAATACATAAGACAATAATATTTAATATATGGATATTTATTTTTTATTGAATCAATTATAAACACGTTAAGGTAATTGAGTGTCTCAAAGTAATGAATCATTTTTTTACCTAAAAAAAACCTTAATTAATTCGGAATCGATTTTCCTTTAACGAAAATGTCAAGGGACCGATAGCTTTTCAATTTTGAGCGATTGAAAAATTAAAGGTATTTAAGCAAATAAATAAAGTGCAAATTTAATAAAAATTCGTTTCTTATGAAATATAAAATTAATTTGATTAAATATCTAACAATAAGTTGAGAATTACTTACAAAAATATTTGATTAGACTGCATTAGCGTGTCATACATTAAAGCCGCTGTACACTCTTTTTTTTAACCTAAATATAAATAAAATGCAAATATCTCGAATGATAAAATACATTTTTTATCATAATAAAGTATGTCTATATTGAGGATTTTGCAATTTAATCCATTATATATATATTTTTTTTATTAAACATTTATCTTTTTACGTTAATTTGTGTACGACGACTTTAATGTGCATCAATGTGCATCAGTGCATCCAATCGAGTTCGCTAAAAGATTTAAGGCTTGCAATCTTCCTCGACATTTGCTAGAAAAGAATGACTTTGAACCTGAACCAAAAGACTGATACAGTCAAGTGCCATACAAAAAAAGCAATTGTGCTGCTTGCATTTATTTCACTAACACTGTGATATCGGAAAGTAAAAGTCTCGGCATGTCAAATGCAAAGCAAAGCTTTTGTGTGGTAATGAAAGCACTATTAGTACAAAACAATCAAAATCGTATAGTATCATATATGTAATACTCTAAATAATTGTAGAATCATTCCAATGTTTAGTTAAACGTATCGGACTAAATATTTTAATTTTTCAATAAATTTTATGTAAATGCAATTTAAATAATTTGAGCTTGGAATTTGAGCTTGGATGCATTTTTGCATATAATTTAATACAATGCATTACGAATAATTTCGTATCCCAGGTACAGGAATGTTATTTTTTCAGTGTGATATTTTTCCGCAGATACAAATAGCGCGACAGTATCCACATATTTGTTCGTCTCTCACACCGAGATTCTATAAGAGGTTTTATTCAATGAGAGAGATAGAAAATGCGAAATTAAGTTAACGCTTGTCAGTATATTACACTCCATATGTTGAGAAGGATTAACGTTAGGGGTAATCTTACTTATCGAATAGGAAGTTTTTATTTATCCACGGAGTTCCTACACTGAGAAAAAAAATTGTTAACTTGACTAAAATTTTTTCAACTGGATTAAATTTCTTTCAATTGAAGTATTTATGTGTTTAAATTAAATATATAAATGCTTAAATCAAGTTCAAGTATTTTATGTGTTTGAATTAAATACATAAATACTTGAATTAAAAAAATTCAATCATATTTTTTTTTCTCAGTGTATATGGGGATTAAAGTAGGAGTATCTTATTTTGCGATTAAGAATAAACAAGATAAAAAAATGAAATCGATTTTTAATCTCTTTAATGTTGTTATGAATTATTAATATTTTACGCTTTTTACGTTTCGTTACAATTTTTTTTTTTTTTTTACGTGATGGTTAACCGCAAACTCGATATGTTCGCTTTAACAGCTGCGTGTGCTCCTTGAGATACGTGAATAAATAAATATCTCGCGCGACACTTCCAGGAGAACGCGAGGAAGGAGGTCGCATTATCGAACGAAAAGCTGCTCAAAGCTTTTTCGCGGTTCTAAATTGCGAGCGTACAAGCCGACGAAGTGATGGAAAGGACCATTGGAAAGTAAAAGTCTCGGCATAGAATACGATAAGGAAATGCTTTTCGCGAGAAATCTTCTGAGCGTTGAAATACCGTCTGTGTGATAACGGTAATGGTCTACTTACCGCGCGTCTCTCAAACCAAATCTTCTGTTTGAAAAACAGAATACGTGAGAAGTAAAAATATATTACGTTATTTATTAACATTGTATAATATATAAATTATACAATAATATTGTTAATTATTACAATTGTTTTTTCTGCTGGCTACTTTTTCGTAATAGTCGGCTTAAGGGGATTAGACAATCAAATCGCTTAAAAATAAAGCTCTTCTTT
>QKQZ01026717.1:0-13276 GCA_003595255.1 Solenopsis fugax
CGTCATTTCGTGACAAGGACGATTCAGCAATCCTCGATATTGCTTGATACATCATCATCACTGGTTCCCAAACTGAAATTTTGAGGGAAGTTAGAGAGAAGGCAGATAGATTACCAAGTCTTTTTACAACAATGATTAATTAAATAATCAACATTGATTAATAGTCTTTAATTAATAATTCTTAAACTCTCAGTAATTATTATACATCACTGACAGAATTAAATTTCTAAGCTAATTGTTTATTAATTAATTAATCAGAAATAATTAAAGTTTCGAAACGAAAATAATTTAGCAGTGCTTATAGGAATGTATCATTATAAATTATTATTTATAATGATACATTCCTATAAGCACTGCTAAATTATTATTTATAATGATACATTCCTATAAGCACTGCTAAATTATTTTTGTTTAGAAACTTTAATTATTTTTAATTAATTAATTAGTAAACAATTAGTAAACAATTAGAAATGTAATTCTGTCAGTGATGTATAATAATTACTGAGAGTTTATTCATTTAAAACTGATTCATTCTGATAATTTTGAAGATTTTTATTAGTTTTACTATTAAGACTTTCGTACGAAAATAATATTTTCTTAAAATAAAATAAAGCTGAAAATTTAGGAACCATTGATCAAGATGATCATACAAACTATTTTCTTTAATAGTGGAGTCTTAAAAACAAGATCAGTTATATGTTAAGGGGCCATGGTCAAGTTGAAGAGAATAAACAGGAAATTTCAGTTTGATTTTTTTATAGGGCAAAGGAGNGTACAAACTATTTTCTTTAATAGTGGAGTCTTAAAAACAAGATCAGTTATATGTTAAAGGACCATGGTCAAGTTGAAGAGAATAAACAGGAAATTTCAGTTTGATTTTTTTATAGGGCAAAGGAGGGACATACTGACATATTGGAGAGAATTCAACGTTTAACATAATACATGATGAAGGTTCCTACAAAGCAAGACGCGGGTGCCAATTAATATCTGTCTACAAGGTTTTTAAAGATACTTTTGCCATCTTTACAAAATCTTGTGATAAAAATTCCAATAGCAGGACATTTGTAATATAAGNCAATGATGAAGGTTCCTACAAAGCAAGACTCGGGTGCCAATTAATATCTGTCTACAAGGTTTTTAAAGACACTTTTGCCATCTTTACAAAATCTTGTGATAAAAATTCCAATAGCAGGACATTTGTAATATAAGATTATTAATTATAAGTATAACGTAAATTTCATACTTAGCATAAACGTCATTTTAACATAAGAGAAGTCGCTATTACAAAATCCAGTATCCCGGATGCAGACAGGGGGAAAACACGTTTTTAATTATTAACCCTTTCCATCTTTAAGCTTCTTACAGCTTCTGCCGTTGCATAACTAGGTATTCAAAATATCATTTCTCAAACTGTCGTCGTGCGCATATAATTGCCTTTCGATGGCATTCATTGTCCAACATTAATTACACTCAGATACTGGAATAGCCGGCTAGCTTAAAGAACCGTGAAATCTTGCTTGCCTAGAAGACACATTAACGGTCAACTGGCCTTGATTTTTCTCGGGGCTTCACAGCCTTAGGTCGATGAACGAAAGTTCGGGATTCCCGTCTAAGTACTCTGTTGTCTACTATAATACAATTTTAGGAATCTATTAAATTACGCAATTTAAGTACATCTTCTCTCGAATATTTAAGTCCTAATTAGATCATCGATCATTTAAATCATCGATTGCTTTTAAGATAAGAATTTATTTGTGAATTAATTGAAAATGATTCAAAATATATGTACTATTCACAATATTTTCTTTAAATTGTTACAAAACCACCTAGAATAGACTTTAAACTAATATAAACATTTTTTTCCAATACAGTGATTACGAAAGTTTTGGAAGACTTATATTTATTTACAAAACTCGAAATTTTTAATATATATTAGACTAAAATCTTAAAGATATTGTAAGTATAATGTCAAAGGCATAAAGAGGCATACCAGAGAATATTATTGTATAGATAAAATTAGAAAATATTCTGCTGACGTACTTAAACGTGTATAAAATTGCTTCGGAAAATTTTCTAATTAGCAAACACTTCAAAAACTCAGTCACAAATGGGAATCCCCCATTATTCCATTCTAATGTAGAATGAAATTATTAGCATGGCATTACGTATAATTAAAGTAAACATCTCCTTCGTATTACGCACATTCCATTAAATATTTACATTGCATAGGAATCACTGCAGAAATATTTTGATCCTACAAATTCTCATTTAGACTGGAAAGATTAAATACATTCGTACAATAATTCGTTTTTTCGTCGCACCCAAACAGAATCTTAAGTTACATCACTCTTAAATCTGGGACTTCCGACGGTGGAAGTGGGTATTATATGCTCAACGTTCGTGTATTAGTATTCCTTTCAAAGAGAATGATTGCAAATGCTTGTATGAGGAGTACAAGGCAATTCTACAATTTTGCATATTCCCGTTTATTTTAATCTTTTTGAAACATAATTATTACTATATTTGCGAAATAGTTGTTTGCACGGCGTAATATATATTTTTTTTTCTACAAAAACAAATGTCAACTTTTTTTCAATTTACCAAAGCATTTGGTGAATTAATTATTTTGATTTTTCTTTTTTCTGAAAACTATGAGGCAGTTTCGTCATTGCACTTAAATTGTGTAAATACACTACGCAACTTATTTCGGCATAAATTACGTCAACCAGACGACCGGATCTCCTTGATTGTTTGTTTTGGTTAATTAACAGAAGAAACATTTCCAGGCAAAATCGATACCATCTCAGGCTTTGTCATTAAAATTTCTTAAATGATTCATCTATATAATATGAATGTCTAGCGAATGTCTTAATGAAGAACATTGTTTTTGTAAAGAAGAGCATTTTTAGGATATTTTAAAATTTAAGATCTCTATTTATACCGACTTCTTCTTCAGCTCTACACATAAATTTGCAGCTAAATTTGCTAAAGATAAAAATGTCAAAGTATGACAGTATATTTGACTGCATATACTTCGCCACATCCACTCTATTATTCGTTATATGCATGATAACTAGTGTTTTTTGTTATTAATTTATTACGGACCGTTAATAATGCACTATTTTAAATAAAATTTAAAATGCTGTGTGATTGGATACGAATGGTTGTAGAATGCACGAATAAAAAATGTGTCTAAACTTCGGATTATACGTTTATATTTAGGTGTTTGGTATCATATCACATATCCATAAAAGATCGTACTTCTTCGTTGCTTTCAACTTTACATGAATATGTATATTACATCAGTAAACAAATTTTTTTTTAAGTAAAAAAATAGCGCCAAGTACACACGTCCTCCATACAAAAAATTTGATTTAAGCAACTAGCGTCTATAGTTAAATCAGGTGTAAATATTGCGTCTATATATTATTAAAAAGATTTGATGCATAAAATAATAAAATGATGTTTTATTTCATAATTATTCTTTATAGCCAATATTCAGAACGCTCTTATAAAGAAGTTATTGCGCTTTTTGTCATTCTATTTTCATCATTCATTAGACATAGATAAAACAAGGATAAAATCACTAACTAAAAAAAAGCGCTAACATCTTTAAAAGCACGTTCTGAATACGGACCTATATCTTTAACTGAGTACTTGACTTTAAAAATAATTTTATTATTACTCGATAGATGCAATTGTGATATTATGCCATTATAAATTTCAAACTGTATAAAATAATTTTAAAACCACGTGAAAAAGCTTGACGCGTCCAAATCGCATTATAGCTTCGATCAATTATTATCGGACATTATAACAGATGTGTATAATAATATAGCATATTAATTTAAAATAATGAATAAGTATCAGTGTTTTCGTTATTTATATTCTCATAATTTATTAAATTGATTAATGTATTACTTATTAAATATATTTATAGTTCGTTTTTCTCAAAATTTTGACTGTAAATTTTTTTAAAGTAATGGTACTTTTTTAATTTATTATATGTATTACACCGATGTAATGAAAGAGGATAAGCCATATTACAGACATAATATAGTAATGCAATATCTGTGCATATAATATGTCTTAATGCTACTCGTGCGTGTCAAATTCTTATAAGCATCATCCGTGTATTCATCTTAAAAGAATATACAGATTTTCCATTACTTCTTTTCGATGACTAAGCTTCGATTAGATAATCGGACCTCTTATTCTTAAGAGCACTTTCGTTACATTCCATTTGACTAAAAGTCCCTTTGATTAGAGATAGATTTTCCATTATTAGAGCACTTTTTGGTACTAACTAACAATAAGTCTGATTAGATAGCTAGACTTCCCATTTTCGAAGATCTCCCTTCGACAAGAAATAATAGCATTACTTTAGGGATTTTCCAAAAGATGGAAATGCGTCATAGCATAGCCCTATAAATAGGGACCTCAGGAAAGCAGCAGTTCCTCAGTTCTCGTACTATAAATCACGCATACGTAACAAATAATTACTTAATTATAATTACAATTAAGTAATTATTGTAAGAAATAGAAAAAAATATTTTCGCTTATCATTACTTAAATATTGAATAAGTATCATTTTGTGTTTTCTACCTCGTTCTAGTAATTGTATGCTCGGAATGATATATACTATCAAAGCTATTTAATACTATAAAACATTTATTTGCTTATTAATGTCCAAATGGTTCCCAATAATGTCAATAGATTGATATAAAAGTAAGTACTTATAATTGATTTTAAAAATGATGTACGTATTATATTGAAATCTTTCTTTCCTCTGGACTTATTAATTGTCAATATTAGAACGAACTGTAATCTACTTTTCTTGGTCTTGTTGTTACTTTATCAGTGCTATAGCAAACTCAAAAGTATTTTAAAAAATTCTACAATAATCATTTGTTACAAAAATGCTTATCACTAATTTTAAAGATATGCAAATAGAAAATGTTGATATTTATTAAATTCTTTAATACTATTTCAAACTTCTGTCATGTATTTAAATTTTTGGATGGAAAGATCTATGAATTTTACTATATAATATTTCACAGAATTTATTTAGATGTAACATGGATATAATAATAAAGAAATAAAAAAGTTTAATATATAGAAGATGAAGAAAGAAGAGATAGAAAGAATATTAATCAATTGTCATCAATTAATCATTATTATTGATTGTTGTTGATATTAATTTCGCATGATTCTAATATTTTAAACTTTTTAATATTTATCTATATAATATTTATATACAATAATTTCTGTTATTTTCTATTGTATCTTCCTTGTAAATATCTCTTTAGTGTCTTTGTGAGCTTAGCAATATCTTATTTGCTAATTTATACTGCTCATATATTGTCTGTACTTCTCTAAAAATGCTTAGAGTATCCTTACAATTTTGATGGCACATAATATAATGTATGAAATCTTGAATATAAAATCAATGTTTTATTACAACATTGTATCGATTTAAAAACAATTCAAATTAGATAAATAACAGATTATCTAAGTTTTCCTAAGTCAAACAATTACAATCTGATACAAAGTTTATTGTAAAGTAATGCAGCTATAATTTATTGATATAGTTTAAAAATTAAGACATTGCAGATTTGTTAATCTCTATTTATTATTAACAAAATATCTTACGTAATAAATTGTGCATAATCTTAAAGAAATTTAATGTTGTCCTTAAAATATTTCTGCTTTTCCGAAAATACTTCTGTGAATAACTAGCTATTGCTTTCTTTTAAATGTCTGAAAGTATATTTGATAAATATTTGAGAAAATATATAGAAAACTTGGCAACTATGTGAATAACGTGCGAGATGTCCAAAGGAGATTGTAGCTTCATCCTAAAAGCTTCCAGAAGGACTTAGTTTTTCAACTCGTCGATAATGTTGATCGCTATTATTCCTTATATGGCTGCGTGCGTCGTTTTTTTCTAACAAACATTAACGAAAAGAATGTTAATTTTTAGAAATTTATTTACATCTTTATTCTTATTTTATATAGCAGTTGTATTTAATTAAAAACAATTTCTTATTGCAAATGCTCTAGTTAGTTCACCGTAGTCAGAATGTACTCAATTATTTAACAAAGTCTTTCCCTAACGTATTTAATCATCACAGCAATTCATTTTTCAAATCTATGTTTCTCTATGAAAAAAATTAATGGAAGAGATGTATGTATAACTTACCCGACTGGAGATCCACCGTAGGCAGTGGCTACCGAGCTGGCAACTCCGCCTTTTCCTGTGGAATAACTATTCGCGATAGCGGTGATGGCACCAGGAAGTGACCCGGAGGACCCAGCGCGAGTGGCCAGTCTCGGGAAGCTGAAGACCATAGGGAAGAAGTTGTTCAAATGAGGATATCCTTGACGGCGTCTTTTCTTAAAAGGCACGAATGGCACAGCCGGTTCGTCGTCTTCCTCATCCACCTTGTCCTCGTCGTCGTCATAGTCATCGTCGTCATCGTCATCGGCATTGGTAGTCACGGGCGTCTTATGCGTTTTCTTATGATGCTCTTTTGGTCGGGTTATGGACACCTCCGTGGCAATGATTGGTTTATCCGTTGTTTGCGCAACCTCTGTGGTTAACGGAATCTTTTCCAATTCGTGATGTTCCTGCAGTAATAATGCAAATCTCTATGTTATATTTCATAGAAGAGCACTTAATAAATAGGTCAATATTTATAATGTTCAATTTTTTTTATCTACAAATTATATGAACATAAAACTAATCTGATAATCTTAAACAAGAGGAATCTAAAATAAAGCTAGCCACAAATTACTACTCGTACAACACAGAACATTCTAGAAATGTTGCGGCAAATTCGCAATGTTTCTGCAATATCACTGAAATTAGGTATATTATAGGAGAGACTGGGGCAATTCGGAAGGCGGGGTTATTCGAAAAAATGGAAATATCTTTGTATGGGTACATGTTAAAAGTTTACTTTAAATACTGTAAATACGTCCTAATGTAACGACGCTGCTATTAAAGTTTCGTTGGCGACAGCGTCATATTGAAGTCGTGGCAGTAAAAAATGTGTTTTGTGATAGTCGAAGTAATTTCTGACAGTCAGCATTTCTTCGAAATTTAAGTAAGATGAATAAGATTCTTTTTGAAAACTTTGAATGTATCGTGTCCAGTTGAATGTATTTGAAACATTTCGTGTTTACTTTTTGCTGTGTGATGTCTATTTTTGTAGACCATACGCAATAATGCCCAGAGTTGCGGCCAGGGTTATTCAAAACACCGAACGTTGAATCGTCGTTCGGACAATTTTTTCTTTTATATTCGCGTTCTATGTATCAAAATACACAACTTAATACTCAACAGGTGTAATTACACGAAATACGAACAGTCCCTGACTTATTCCGAAATCGCTGAAGCAATAAAATTCCCTATTGTGTGTTTATTTTTTTATTGTATGCAACTTTTCTTAATAATACTATATATTCTTTTCTGAATAAAATAAAGTTTTAACAACAGCTTTTTTATCTTAAATTTTTTCATCTTAAAACACAAATTTCAGAATATTCCCGAACTGGTTTCGATTTACCCTGAATTCGGAGCTATTCGAAATACTTGGCACTGTCGNTTTAACAATAGCTTTTTTACATTTTTTCATCTTAAAGCACAAATGTCAGAATATTTCCGAATTAGTTTCGATTTACCCTGGGCTCGGGGCTATTCGAAATATTTGGCACTGGTCGATATTTTTATATGTAGTTCAAAGCAAGTACATTTCCGTGTTTTATCTATAACGGCATTGTGAAGGGGAAGGTTCAACCTTTCAAACCATCCAACTTTTTTTATTTTAATGAATACAGGACTCAGGAGACGTAAAAGAAAAAAAATCATCCGAATTGCCCCAGTCTCTCCTATTTTATGCCTTATGGGTGTATTTTTATTTTATTCTTTCTTGATGTATTATTATTCTTATTTGTGATTCTAACCATCTCACATTTATTTATTTGTTAAAAAATTACTTTTGCACATACTTTGAATGTGTACAAATCTCGACATCACCGTACCTGAGGGACGAAAGAATCCTGATTATGATGGTGATGATAGTGCGGTTCGTCGCGATGATGCTGCTCCTCCTCGATGTGATGGTGATGCTGCTCCTCCTCGTGACGATGAACATCGTTTTGATGATGATAATATTCGTGCTCTTCCTCGTGTGTCGGCGCTGCCTGTGCTTCGGCGCTGGACACCTCCCCGATCGGTTCTGGTCCACCCTTGAGATGCGGCGAGTGCACGCCGCTGAAGAAAGCTTCGCCACTTACGGCGTTTCCTTGCGCGAAGACACCCGTTGCGTGGCCGTTACCAGTGCGACGTATCGGCCTGTAGTAACCGGTGAACATCATCGTCCTGTGCGGATAAGGACGCACGACCGTCCTCTTTTCCCTCAAGAACATTACAGGATTACCGTAGGAATCCAGCGTGATGGAAACTGTAAACGATACAGATTTTTAATTTGTAAATAGCCATTATGATCTATTAAGATGCCATTATGATCTACCATATATATCATATTATTCAGCATCAGCTTTTGTTCTTGAAAAAAAGTTTTATTATTTATTAGAATTAGAGTACCTACTGTTACATGTATTTCAAATTATTAGAAAATAAAAAATATATAAATGAAGTTAGGACTCATGTGAATAACAATTCAAAATTAGGTAAAAACGAGCTTAAGAACCGCGTTGGATGTTATACGCAAAAAAAAAAAACAAAATCATAAACATAAATAAATATAAATTTAAAATTAAAACAACTTGTTATCATTTTAAATTTTTATTTATTTATGTTTATTATTTATATTTATGATATTTATGATATTTATTATTTATGTTTATGATAAACACTGTTGTTTTAATTTTAAATTTATATTTATTTATGTTTATAATTTTGTTTTTTGCGTATAACACCCAGCGCGGCTCTTAAACTCGTTTTTGAATTATTAGAATATACTTTTTGGTACTTAATCTTATTGTTTTGTTATCTTCGTTATCAATTGCATTATATTCAAGAAACGCGGAGACTTTTTTATAATATCTATACAATATATAGTTTTTAAAGTCTTCAAAAGATGCTTCAAGTTAGAAGGACTTTAATTTCCAACGCTTACTAGGTTCGGCTGGTATCACCCTCGATTCAGCCATCGCGACCGTCGACGCGATCGTAATCAGAACGAAGCTAATGCAACCAGCCATTCTAGCTTTGATTTTATTCCGTCTACGAGTTCTTTCGTAACAATCCTTCCTCTGATTATTCGTCCTTCTTCAAAAAATCCTCCAGGAAATATCGACCTTTTTTTTTCAAGTTCGAGCAAAAAATCTTCGACGGAAAATCCGTATAATTGAGCGGTTCACTTCCACCGATCTTGTTGATCTACCTTGCTGCACCAACTTTTTGCACGATGCTGGTAGTCCTTACCGTCGCAATAGCTTTTATACCATGAAATACACGGACACACAGGACGATGGGGATGGGCAGATACCTTAATACGAAGATATGGGATGGATCGGACCCATTGGTGGATACACGGGGGATACGGGATCGGGCGGATGTGCCCCACCAGTGGAGTGGTCGCTTACACGGCCAAGATTGCGGTAAAGCAAACGCACGCATCGTCGGACGCTACGTGACCGTCATGACGGATGCGGTACGTGAATTAATTGTGATTCGCGCCGATGACAATCTGGATTCGCGGGATCGAACCGATATGGGAAACTGTCGCGATAATCCCTCGATCAAGCTCTTTTACGAATATAAATGACAATGGAATTACTGGCAGATGCACATACATAGATTTTCTAAAATTCTAGGTAATTACTATCATTTCTTGCGAAAAGATAATATCTTATAATACTATGTACATGTTTGATACATTATACGAAACATATTGTCATGACAAGCTCATTAACAATTTAAGATTTCCTAAATTAGAGAGCAAAGAATTGCGATTATAGATATAGATTTGGTCTCACACTGATTTACAGTAGTAAATTTCCAATGTTGAGATGTAACTCGTTACTTGTAACAAAATTAGAGTTACTTTTTTATTAACTCTAACTTAACTTAATTTTAATTATTTGTAACTATATAGTAACTATATGTGTAATTAAGTGCTAATATGTACCTTGAAAAAGTTTAGAAGTGCTCAAAAGTAAAAATGCTTTATAACAATTGTCAGCTATTGTGTATTGGGATATTAGCGACATTAAAATATAATGTGCTACTAAACGAATAATTCTGCAAACAATTGTTAGAATTCGTCACTTAATAACGAGGAATGTCCGTAATATCCACAGCCGTAATACCCCCTTCTCTTCTATTATTTATTAGATATAAAATTATGTAGCATATAACAGATTGTTTAGTATAACAAGTAATTTAGTAATGGAAGATTTACAATAAAATGCATAATTATAAATATTACAAGAAATTAACAGTAAAGTAACGATTCGTTACTTGTTTGAATAACTTATATAACTGTAACATGTTAGTCAGAGTAGTTTATAATGATAACTTATTTAGAAAAATAACTATAACTGTAATTGATTACTGCTGTAAAATAATTTTCTCAATTCTGTATATTTTTCATCAGTTATTCTTTCTTATTAAGATATTCCATTTAATTCATTTATCTTTAATCATGGTCAATCAATAGCGAAAGAAGACATTAAGTACCAAATAAATCTTAAATCAGAAAGAAATCAGGCTGACTTGAAGCTTTCGGCTCATGACTGAAACAAAGTATTTGTAATGAATTCTCTTGGAAACTGGCGAGAATGTGAATGGAGGATGGTTGACGAACGTCGTGTAGGGCCGATGACCACCTCACTTTTCCTCTTTTGCGATGTGAATTACTGAGTCACCCCGCTCGAGATGCGATAGAGGAATCTAGCGTGCCAGACAAACAGACTCTTGCGAGTAACTTCATGCATTTTCAGTCGTTCTAAAAATATCACACGATCCGTGAATCAAAGAATTTTTGATCGCTCGCCATTTTCTTCGCGAATAACGCCTCTTGGAAAAAAGTTTTCAGACCAGCAATAAAATCAAAAGAGCTTAAAATGTGCTTTCTAAATCTCGCAGAGAGTTTGTGCAATTATTCAAGTAATTTGCCACTTTATATAAGAATTAAAATTTTATTTCTATAGGACTCGTATGGAAATGATTTATTTATTTATTAAAATAACAAAGTGACTCGAATAATACGTAAGCTCAATTTTTGCTTTCAGAGTGACTCTATAAAATTTTAAAAATGGTTACAAAAATTGCGATTACCAAAAAGTTAAAAAATTGCAGTTAATCTAAGGTACTGGATCACACACGCGTGCACACATACGGATCAAACCCAAGCCGGAATAACGACATCATAAGAAGTCAATGAAATGTCTGCGTACGCAACTCTGCGAAGAAGTCGGGTCCAGTACTTCAGGAAGTTACAGCCGAGGGACGCACCGTTGCATTCGTCACAAACATAAAATGTGAATAGAAGCAGGGACATAAAATAAGCGCACGTCGTCTGTTTAGAGATCGAATAATACCGCGTCTGCCTTCGCAGCTGAAGATGATGGAACGTTAAAGGGAGACTGACGCATCAAGACAAATCCAAGACTATGAGCGCGTTTTACTATTCCAGACACGACAGACACGGCCATCACCAGTGGACTCCTTGATCGTCTCCGAAGAATTATCGTCACCTCTGACCAGCCGTACCCGCTCGGACGAGCTATGACTGACATAATATTAATATTAAGAAGTTGCACGCGCGCAGCGGGATCGTGTAGAGAGTTACGTCAAACTCGCGTCGTTATCCGTGGATGGATCCGGCACCTTTGCATAAATCCTTTAAAATGGTTCATCCAACTGTTCTGAGAATAGGTGCGACTTGATATTTTCCAACGGAAACTTTAATAATAAAATGTAATCATTAAATATCTTCAGATATTAGTATGTTAATTAGAATACCTTTTCCCTTTATTATATCAATAATAATTTAATTCGATTTAAAAAATATATAAATAAGAACAAAAATAATAGTGTAAGTTTTAGTTTTTTATTGTTTTCTCGCTAAATACGACTCGGTTTATCAAATGTTCTATCACGTCACAATTTTTAAAAATTTACAGTTAAAGTTGCATGAAACAGCTACTGTATTTTAACTACTATGTGATGTGTTGAAAACGTTTTGTTGTAATAAAAATTAATATATTATTAGAACTTTCAGCTTTTAAATAAAATTTGTTGTTATCGATTAAGAGTAAAAAAATATTTATGATTAATATATAATATATTGCAACAAAGTTGCGACTTATAAGTCATTAAGGATTTTCCAAATATTTTTTTAATTAAGTTAATTATTGTTATTAGTACTCAATGATCTAAAAACTCTTAAGTTAATTTGAATAGTATAAGTAAGAGATATATTATTAAATTTTTAATGGCTGTAAATTTTAACTTTATAATTTACATTAATTATAAATATTTTTTACCATAGGATCGACACAACAAATTCGTTTTAATGCCTATGTGTTTAAAAATACTAATAATTTTGATTTTACATAAAAATAGAATTAATTTTAACTTTAGCAGAATTTCTCCAATACGTTATATATAGTAATTCGACTTTTAATAATCACCAAATATTATTAAAATAGAAAATTTTTACCGTAAACTTTTCAAAATTGTGACATACTTATTAAAGCAATTTGAAAAATAGGATAAATCTTATTCAGCGTTCCAGACATTAGAATAAACAATTTCCTACTTTCTTGAGCCCGAAAAAGTTTTACTAAATGACTTAATAAATCAAAATTATACATTTATTTAATTGACCAAACTGAAATAGTCAAATATTGATCCAGCGGAGAATAAAAAAATTACTTGTTTAAATATTGTATTTTGCATTTATGAATTAATTTGATAATGCGATTTCAAAGGTTGATGGTAGAAACGTCTTGTAATGTAACAATAAGTATACAAGGCCAAGGAATAGCATGTCGCGAATGTGCTGCGGAGATTGATTTTAATGCTCTTCGAGAAAAGGATGAGCCGGCGATTCATAAAAATATTCCGAATAATATACGAATTTTGCGATATCAACTGCGCGGTACCACCTACCTTCTGTACACAGGCTACTTTTTGATCCGTCTGGTCACGCTCGAAAATACGGTATACGTGACTTGGAAAGCGGTATGATTCGGAGTTTGATTCATGAAACAACGCGAACCCATATATATATATATA